>CAKNET010000045.1:0-251688 GCA_930272545.1 Sphaerostilbella broomeana | reverse complement strand
CAACGCCGGGCAAAACCACTTGTCCCCCCCCCCCCCCCCCCCACAGTAAAATGCTAGGGTGATTCCAGGTCGTGCGAAGGTCGTAGGCGGCATGAAAATGGCATGTCCATAGAATGAACTATACCAATAGGACTTATGTTGGTCGTACATGCATAGCTCCATCACACACCATGACCCATGTTGCTCTAGGTTCGGATCGTGAGATACCGTCGGCCGAGTTGTAGTTGGGAGCGGGGAGATCATTGGTGCCTTAAAGTGATGCCTACAACAAGGTGGAGTATTGCGCTTGGCCGTCTTAAGACATCTGCAAAGGCACGAGGAAGCTCTGCTTTTGTACATACATACGAAACTGGGACTAGAATTGTCTAAATGGACCGTAGGGTTAGAGAGGAGGACTTAAGTCATCTGATCATGTGGCACTGTTGTTGGACCCCAACAGGCACAGGTAGAATGATGTTGGTTGTTGAAGAATCCTGACAGCTGAGATGGTATCCTATTTGTGGATGCAACTTTCTTTCGTAAGATAGGCACACAGTCCAGTGGAGCCGCATCTCGTGGGCTCTGCCAAGGAGCCGTGTCTAGGCTATTGATGCCGCCATATCTGTGAAGCCGATGCCCTCTTTACTTAAAAGGACTGTGTTGAGGATGCATTCTCGGAAGTTAGTTGTGAGACAGACATAATACTTCCGTAGGTGGGCCGTTTTCTGAGAGAAGTAATGCGGCAGTGGAGAGTAGGTGATCCGCAGGAAGGCGTTTCGTTTGGAGGTGAATACACCGAGTCCAGTGTCATGGAGCATTGCTGCCCGCGAATTGTTCGTATCCTGTCTTGTGGAAACCGCCCATTACAAGATTGAGTTGCAAATGCCCTAGCGACGATCTGGGGGCCAACACTGATACTGTGCTGCCCTTGACAGCTGTGCAGAATCAAGTTTGCGGAGACAACGGAAGGAGAATGCTAATATAGCAGAATCCACTAGGAAGGGTCTTAGTGGCATTGAAGACGAAGTAGGCCAGATGAATATGCCAAAAATAAAGAAGTCGAGACTGTGGCGGTTGCATGTACATACATACATACATACATTCGTGCGGTTATGCTCATGGAGCAGCCCTTTCAATCGCGGATAATGATGATGATGCTACGGCCGCGATAAGAGGAGCAGGAGGAGGGCAGGCATTCCCAAGCCACAGCAAGGGAATGAATGATGCCTCTCCGCAAGAAACGACCATCTACGGTGGTTAACCTAGCACTGGAACAATACGCGCGAAATGATTGATCAAATTGTGCATATTTTTTTCTTTCTTGTCGTCGTCTTGAACGGATCTTTTCGTGGGAGCGGGCGGGCGGTTGAGCAGACGACGTGAGAAAGAGGTGGAGGAGGCGGAACGAGGCTGGAGCCCTGATCCCTGGAAGCAGCTTAGCGGCCGGGACTGAGCGATTAGATCCTTGCGTGCAGGCGTGATCGGGCCGCCGATTGGTTCCTTCCCGGCGCGCACTTGCATTTGGCGCATCCAATCAGCAGGCCCAACACATGTCGGCGCTTCGACAGCTCCTTCCATTGAACGTTTTGCTCGCCAGGCCCCACTCTTGACCGCAGCCCCAAAATCCCCAGAGCCCAACCATGCGTCTGGGCTGCCCCTCTTTCTAGCTCCAAAAACCCCCAACTCGAACGTCTGCTTGCAGCAGCCAGCAGTCAAAGAACGACCTTTGGCGACGAGCAACGGCTCTTCCTCCTTAGTGGTGGTGAGCAATGGGGCGCCATGGCATGGATTGACCGTCGGTGGAGAGGGGCACGGCGCTCGAGAGGGCAATGGCGCTTGATTCCATTCCCTATTCTGCGCTGCCGTGTGCCCTCCTCCCTGTAAGGTACCGCCCCCGTCTCCCAAATCCAGCATGCCTTTGCACCGAGGACAGATCGTCTGCTGTGGAACCATCCATGCAACGGTGAGAGGCGCCCCGCAAGTCGGAGCGAATGGCCCAGCTGCATTGACGACTGCACACAGGACGAACATGTCCAGAATGCGCATATGGGTGAGCGACGACGCATGAGAGCATCAGAGCATACGCAGTCGTTTGTGCTCTCGAGACAGGCACCAGACAGAGCAAAGGGAGGCGAGACTGCAGTTCAAATGGCCCAGCATCCGTCGAAAACCGCCCAATACGTGCTCAAGGTTGCGTGGCCCAGCCAGCTTGATAGGTTGATATTCAAAGTCTCAGCCGGGGCACGCGGCCAGCCCACAAGGCTAAGCAAGGGAATTCAACAAGGGACCTTGCGCCCCGTAACGCTACATGGAGCGCCAGCAAATGTACATCGTTCGTCTTCAATTCGTCCATTGAGAGGATCCGAGCCCGTTCGCTTCATTCCATTTTGGCACGACTCAGAATCGCCCATCGCCACCTCGCCCGACTTTTCTCGCATCGCCTAGGCCTTTTTCTGAGCCAGACCCACAGACATCGCACGCGCGCAAGAGCTGACCCTATTCATTGGGAGAGGAAGTCGAAAGCAAAGGAGAAAAAAAAAAAAAAAGCTCATCAAGAAAAACCCCCCTATGACAACGTTGCAGCCAGTCAAGTCTTGAGTCCTGCCCTAGCTTGCTTGGTACCAGTCAGCAGCATCAAGGTACCTTTGAACTTCTCGACATGGACGACCGTGTTTGCTAGCCATGCTGCAGACAAGACAAGACATGGGGCGCCAATGCACCAGTATTTCTCTACAGATGCATGTACCTTGGGCACCCTCTGCATCCATATTGGTCCATCAACCGTGCTTTGGTCTCTCTTAGCTGCCGGTCCCTTTCCGCCGCCTCTGCTCTGGAGACCGCCGCCGTTGGCAGAATCTGACCAGGTATCGACTGCATCGCACCCGACTTCAAGGGCTCTCTAATTTCATATGGCAGCCAACCCCATCCATTGACGGGTCTTGTTTCTGGCCGCATAGGCGCCATGCTCCTCTGGCTCCTCCTCATCGGACCCATCCATCAGACCCCAGCCCGCTCTTATTGCCCATCCAACCCTCCTTCGCTAGACCGTCCATGTCCATATCATACTACCTACTTGCCTACCTACTACTCCGTGCTAAGCTACCATTTGAGAGTGTGTGAGTAAGTGAGTGTGTGTGTGTCGTCTAAGCTCTTTTTGCGAATTCTGTTCCCGCTCCTGCTCTACTTCTTTCCCTCTTCCACTCTCCCCCCTCCCCCTCCATTCTGCATCTAGCTCAGCTTTTTTTAAGTAAAAAAAAAAAGCGGCTGAGCACCAAGAAGAAGTTGAAGAAGACGAGAACAGGAGACGAAATAGCATCAGCGCAGCTCTTTCATCTTCTCTCCACTCTTCTTTATCGCCTTCTTGTCCTGAGGACGACCCCCCCCCACCCTCAACATCTCCTGCAGCCGCCTGCAGCCTCCGTGTTCCTTAACCTCGAACAACAGCTTCCTAGGCTGTACGAACAAGCGCCGAGCCAGCCCCTTTCCACCCAATCCTCGTCGGCAGATCGCAGACGTCGTGTCCCATCCTCTGCGTGAAAGGTGCTTCTCTGCAAAACCTTTACGCTTCCCGAACTTGCGAGACCGTCTGCGTTCTCTCTCCTCACAACTCACCGGCATTGCTACCCTTTGGCCACTGAGACATACACTGCGGGCAATCCACCGACGCATCACAAATCGACTTGCAGAAACACACCGTCCGAGGTTCTACATCGTATACCTACCGCATACGTACAGTCGTCCTCCGTGCAGTCGATCATCTAAGAGATCTAAAGTTCTGGTTGACTGCCGTGTTGCTGGGACTGGGTGTCCGGGAGCGGACAGCACCTGTGTTCCATGTGATGGGAGACAGCTAAGAAAGCGCAGCTTGCCGCGACTTTGTGGGCTTCCGCCAAAGAGCAAGCCCCGAGACCCGGGCCTTGCCCATTGACGATAACGTTTGACGGAGCCTCTACTGTTTCACGAAATTGCCAGCCTTGAGCAACGCCGAGGCATCGTTTAAGTGCGCGTTGCGCGGGAAGAACGGCTTCCCTGCAAACGGCCGACTGGATTAACTAGTGCCTTGGGCATATCAATTAAGTTGTGCGCAGGAAATCATATACACCAGACTGCAACTATGTCTGCCTCATCACGAAACAATCCCCGTTCGAATCGGTCTGGGAAGTCTTCTACCGCGAGGGGCCAGCCCGTGCAAGACTTCACGACAATGCCATCAGTAAAGGATCTCAATTTCTTCACGCCATGCGCTTCTACGGCATCCATGTTCCTCTACGCTCAAGGAAATTCTATCCTGTGTTGTCACCACGATACTCTTACCATTGATCGACGATTCTCTCGCCACGCCGATGAAATTCAGCTACTTGCCGTGGATAACCAGAGCGAACACGGCGCCGGCCGCTTAGCTATGAGCTATGATGCCGGTCAAACAGCCATTGTGTGGGATTTGATGACTGGTGATGAGATGTCTCGATTCGCATCATACGAAAATCTTACGGTTGCGGCATGGATGCGAAATGGGAACGTCGCATTCGGTGAGCATTGACTACCACTTCACGCACTACAACTCAGCGTGGCGACTGGTAAATACTAATAAATCTCGTATAGGCAACACTCAAGGAAACATTATCCTATTTGAACCTACCACTTCAGAGCATCTCTCATCTAGGACAATTGATCAGATCGCAGTCACAGCACTGGCTCCTTCGTCTGATTGTCGGACGTTTGCAATCGGGTGAGTAGGGTATCATGATGGGGGAAAATGCGTCGAGCTAACGAGATCGCAGTTACCAGAATGGATCCCTATTGGTCGCAACCCTTCAGCCTCGATTCACCATCCTGCACAATCTGACAACTTCAAGAGGGCCTTCCCCCATCGTCACGCTTGCATGGCATGCGTCATCCTCGAGGCAGAAATCAGATATGCTAGCCGTGCAAACGTATGACGGCGACCTGCGGGTCTGGAGTGTGGCCAAGTCGTACAACGCGGAAGACCCAGCCAAGGTTGTTCGAGTACTTCGAAGAAATGAGAACTTTTTGACTGGTCCCAACTGGGCGGGCTGGTCCAAGAACGGCCGCATCATTCAATTCTCTGAGCTGTACGTTGATACTATTTACTATTACCCCTGCGCGCGCTTGCCCACTTGATGTAGTGAAGCAAGCTACTAACGCTCTGAACTAGGGAGACCTTCTCGTGGGACGTAAGGACCAAGCACGTCACTCACGACTCTATTCCAACTCTAGAAAACGTAAAAGGAATTGCGGTCTACGGTCCTGGGGCAAGTTTGTTTACCTTGGGGCCTAACAATACGGTCCAACAATTTGATCTGAACTCGCCGTCCATCATGGTGGCAAACGTCCAGCACCCAGCCAATATTCTTCCACCATCACCTCCTACCTCCGATGAAACTGGAGGAAAGTCAGTTCACTCTGCAACAACTATCCATACCTCCGAATCCGAGTCTAGTTCCATTCCTGTTGAAATGGGTGTTTCTGAAAGCGACGAGGATCATCTATCCCCATTTCAGCGATTTGCTAAACGCGGTGTCCTACCTGATTCTGGTACTGAGCAATATGATTCTGCCAGCCCTGTATCTAGTCGGAGCGCCGTATCATCATTGTCAAAGTCATCTGCGGGGTCACGCACCCCTGGTCGACAGGCTGGTTCACTACGGTCAAAAGGAATGACGGAAAATACCTACATTTCTGCTGGGTCATCTATCAGGTCGTCAACTCTTGGTAGACGGGAAGTAGACAATTACTCTATGGGATACACACTTCCGAGCACAAGCGTCCCGTCTGCAGCCTCATCCAGATCCAGACATCGGCCTTCTCGCCTCCGGAATGAGGTGCCTCGAAGTCCTGACGATGCCAAAGTGCACGACCTTTTTAAATACACTCGTTCTCGTCTGAGTGACATCCCATACAAGCATCCCATTGCCTCAAATCTTTCGCGCCTAACAAATGACGATTTACGGAAGCAGATGCTGAGCACAATCTTTGGATGGCACAAGGAGGTTGAGGACTTGATCCGTGACGAGATGACTAGGCATCCTACGGGATCAGCTAATCGAATTCTTCTGGCCAAGTGGCTAGGGGACCTCGATTTCGATATCATGGCTGCGAGCTCTCAGAATATGACTTCATCAGACTGGATGCTGCTGGCCCTTAGTGGCATTGGTGGGCAAGCATCGCAACATAAACTGGGGCGGACATACGTGCAGCGTCTTCTTGAGAACGGAGACGTACATGTCGCTGTGACGATTATGCTAGGCATGGGAGACCATAACGATGCCATTGAAATCTATATATCCCACAAAAGATATATGGAGGCCCTGATCTTAACTTGTGTGTTGTTTCCAGGCGTCTGGGAGCGACAGGCTGCAATCATTCGCAAATGGGGCGAATGGGCAGTCAAGCATGGGCAGCAACAACTCGCGATTCGATGCTTCGCTTGCACAGATCAGGAATCATCGGAGCCGTGGACATCTCCCTCGGCTACTCAGCTCAACTTTCAAAGTATGAACCCCAGTATTCCTGAAGTTTTGAGCCCGCCTCTGTCGCCCCCTGGAATTCAGCGCGGCCCTCAACGCAGCATTGCCAAGTCGTCGGCATTAAAACTCATTACGTCTTTCGGAGACCAGACCCAGAAGGCCAAATTCTACTCCCAGGGTGACGGTGGTCAAACTCCCACCGCAGCGGGAATCACGCCTATTGCTGAGTCGGCTGTATCTCCGGGGGGTATCTTGGACCCTGCCACCGCATTCCTTCGACCTTCCAATAACAGCAGGTTCAACACGCCAACGTCAGCCCGTGCTGGTGGCTCAAATCAAGGCCGTGGTCGGCTGCCATCCATTGGGGAGGTCCCCTTTGACTTGAATCGGGATAATCTGAAGTCGACAGAAGATCACGCCATTATTGCTGAGCCTGTAGAATCTAGAAAGAGTCATTCTCGCAAATCGTCTGCTAACTATGATAATATGAGTGCGGGACTGAGCATGCCGCGTGCTTCTACCGCAAGCCCTATGATGATGAGAGACAACTTCCAGCGTCTGGCTTATGTATCTCGCGGCCAACAAGGCGAGCGACCTCCGTCACCTGATCCCCTCACCATTTCAAGATTAAAAGAATCCCAATCAAAGCATCGAAATGGCTCACGAGACCGGATCCCCGCGGGAATTCACATGCAATTGCATTCCCTCCCACAACCTTCCCCAGCTGATGTCACATCCCCTGAACAGTCTGTCACCTCATCCACTCGCTTTCATTGGCCGACTCGTCGTCGCGGTCCAGGATCAGTGACTAGCTCTATCACGTCAAATTCCAGCGCCGGAAGAAGCTACCGTACGAACCCTAGACATCGTGATGACTATATTCACAGCTTGGAGGCTGCTCAAAGTTACACACGCAAGAGCAGAAGTCGTCCTGGAAGTAAAGAGCGACCTAGCGATTCTTCTAATGGACGTCAAGGAAGTCGAGAGAGGAAAGGAAAGTCTCGGGAACGCTCCGAGGACCGTGGGAGATCCTCAGCCCGTTCTTGGATGAAGCCAAAGCGATCTCCCACGTCTCCCGTCCCAATGTCTCCTGAAGACCTGGCCATCCTAAGCACACCCAAGTATTTCGATGCTGTTGAACCATTGACCATACGAAAGGCAAGCGTCGCAAAAACAAAGACTGGTAGCCGTACATCTAGTCGTGGAAGTGCACAAAGGAGCCCAGATGGAAGGAAGCGTCCCCCATCTATGGACATTCGCGGGAGGAGCGAGGGGCGAAACACTTCGGTTGTCCGATCACCGTCGTCACCAGTCCCTTTGGCTGCAAACGTTCTGCATTACCAGGGATCGGAAGATGAAGAGGACTTCCAAAAGGCAATGCTGGCCCAGGAGGAATTCCGGGCCAAACACACCCGAAGCACCAGCCGTGGCCTTACCTCTCCGGCTGTCAGTCGGCGTGAGCACTCAGAGACTCGTCAAAGAGAGGCAGCTGAGTCTGCCGACATTGTTCCACCATTAGCTCAATATGGGCCTCGTTCACGAGCAACTTCAACTGAACACGCTGGTGACTTGAGACTTATGAAGGATGAGAGACAAAGAAAGAAGGAGCAGGCAGCCCGTGAACTTGAAGAGCGCCGAAAGTCACTCGCAAAGCGACAAGTGGTTACTCAAATCCCACACCCTAGTGAGATTTCTCCTGTCAGGCTCCCTCCTATTGGGGTCGAAGCCGAGGATGAAGTTTTACCCGAAGGCATTCCTCCTCGTTCTGCCACCGAGCCCCCCAAGAGCATGTATGCTAGGAACGGACCTCAAATAGGACTTCCTGCCACTCCAAAGGCAATGAGGCTCGTTCTCCAGTCACCAGATATGACAGCCAAGCAGGATATCCCTCCTGTTCCGACCGCATTGACTCAGAGGCACTCGCCGAAAAGCTCTCCCGGCCAGGGGAAGGACGAGGTGTCGCTGACACTTCTTCCATCTACGGTTTATCAACCCCCGATTCGACCCATGATTCCTCGAAGCATGTCGGCCCCCATCCCTGATGATCTTTCCAGCCCACCAAAATTTGCTAGAAAAATGAGCATCGGGGAATCAAAGGGCCTGGACGACATTGTGGAAACCCAGCGGCGTCAAGCTCGGTCGCAGCATCCGCCGCCGCCGCCGCCGCCTTTGCTGAAGGAACTGCAGCACCTGGCTATGCCCCCACCACCTCCACCAGCGCCATTGCCTCATGTGCATCGATCACCTCCTGTAGGAGGAGCTGTCGCATCTGGCATGATTGAGATCGTTATGGATGATGATGAGCCCGAACAGCCTCCAGTAGCTGCGCCGAACGATGGCATGGTGCCTGTGCTTCCTCCTCCTGAGCCTCCGGCCAGGGGACACAATCGTGGACGCAGCCTTGGAGAGAGCAGCTTCTCTGGCCGCTTTGCCAAGGCTACTGACCGTCTCCGTTCTGTTAGCCGTAGCCGCAAGAACAGCATTAAAGCACCCGCTGTCGAGATGCCAAGTGACGGCAACTCTCATGCCAACCAACTCAAATCCCCCGTGGGCAGTGTTCCCCCTCCCGTGATGTATGATGTTGATGCTGTTCGTTCGCCAATTGAGGGTCGCAGCTTGCAGTTACCGACCGGGCTACAAGAGAGCGAGATGTTTTAAAACTCTCATGGAATACATGTTACAACAAAGCAAACTACAATCTGGGTGTTTTCTCAGGCGCACACATGACATCTAATGCACTCTGTGATATCTTGGGTGCTTGTTCATGTGCCCGCTTGAGTGAAAGCTAGGTAGCTTTTTGCTTATTGTTATTTTTCCTTTCTTTTTTCTTTCGCTTTTTCTTGTTGCTGTTTTCTTTACTTCTCCATAGCCACATTTGAAGCAGGCAGCTTTTGTTCGTCTTCATTTTATTTAGATGGGGGGTTTCTTTCATATTCTTTTGCATTGGGAAGACACTTTCAAGGGAGGAATGACTTTGCTTCTAGCAAAAAGGATGAAGCTATAAATAGGTGCACGCGCGGCTCTGTACATCTCATCAGCTATCAAGCGAGAGGAGGAGCTTGTTTTTCCATCTTTTCTTCTTCCCTTCTTTCATGACTGATGACCAACTCTGAAAGTATGAGCTTAAGTGGTTTGAATACCTACTATATACATAACTTGGACGGCAACGCCTCGTAACCAACACGAGGAAGGGAGAAAAATATCAAGTGCGGAAATGACTCTTTTTGTGTGCACGAGATGGGAAAATTTGGCCGGGGAAGCTTTATACAATGCTGCCTCACGGCAACTGGTTCGAGGTCGTTGCTTTGGTGAATAGTGGATGGCTAGCTTGATGATTAATTTATGTCATGAAACTTTTTGCAAATCTTGCTCTTGTGCTACGTGACATGTGATGGCTATTTCTGATTGTAGTGACGTAGATGATGATGTGTGGTGAAATGTGGTGATGGCTTCAGTTGTGACTGACTGTCGAGGTTGTGGGTTCGAATTGCACATCAGCACCACAACGACCATTTTTTGTCTATATTTAAGTTAATAGCGTGAAAGACTAGAACATATATAATCTATTGGTATATTTTTCGAGGCCCTCAAAATAGACACAAAGCGTGTAAAAAGACCAAAAAAAAGGTGTTGACTTCTCCATCTCACCCAACCGACCCACGCCCTCCGCGATCGTAATCCAGCCCGCCACGCGACGGGGGAGAGGCCTCTGCAGAGTGAATCCTCCCTCAAGTGTCATCTCCATTGCTTAGGACCAACCCGGCAGTCGCAAGTTACCTATGCGAGCGGGCGGTCACCGCGGCGTTCGGGCTGGGCGTCGAACGGAGGGGATCTAACGGGGGTGTGTGCGAGAAGAGGTGAGATAAACGAGAGTCTTCACCGTTGGACCATTACAGCCGTCAGAAAGCAGAGTTAATTGAATTGATATAGGTATGGAACCCGGTGGGGGCCCGCAAAGCGGATGATTGTTGGGCCGGGCTGGAAGGTACCTAGGTACATGGGTACCTGGAGGGAGCTCTAACCACCCCACTAGCTACTCGAAGAAGCTACTAATTCTCGGCATCTACAATATGAGAAAACAGTTGTGATAAGGCGTGGTTTTCCAATGGAGCTGTTGTTTATTCTTCATAACATACTGTAGCCACGAACAATCAGTTACGGGTGGCGTATCACCAGAGAACAGCAACAGCAACAACAACAACAATGGCCACCATTGCGTAGCTGGCATTCCCCGTCGTCCCTCTACAACGCAAAATGACCGATGGACAGGATCGAAAACCACACGTCTAAAAACTTCTTGAAGGAGAAGAATTAAGCTATCAAATGCAACCATACCAAAACCTCCCATATTCCAACCATGCTCACCACCGCTCCTCGCCTGCGGATCCGTCGTCCATCCCCCACGACCGCCGAATTCACCGTCACGACTCTCCCGACCCAGACGCTCCCGCTCCGCCTCCTATGGCTATTTCTGCTTCTTCTGCGAATAGTCCTCTCGCTGATGGCGCTTCTTGTTTTATATGCTCGATGGGTGCAAGAGCGAAACAACTTTGCCTTACCAAGGCCGGCGCATTCTTCTGATCCTCTCTCGCTTCCTCCTCTGCCGCCGCTTCTCTCCCTCAACCAGCTATGTTTCGCCCTCGACGCCTTTCAACACACCGCTGCGGGAGGCTTTCTCGCCCGCCTCGGTGCCGCGGTGCCGCTCCCCGTCCTGGTGCCCACTGCCCTGATCGTCTTCTACGGCCTGAGCTTGAGGATCCACGCGCAGGAGAGCCTGCTCGTGCTGCGGGGGCTGGGCGTGCAGACCAGTGAGACCCCGACGACCTACCTCGCTAGTAGCGCGACGCGGTTTATCCCCACGGAAAAAATTCAGGATATATATGTGAATGAGGCGTTTCTGGGGTTTGAGGTCCGGTATTACCTTGTGGTGGTGGTGGAGGGGGAGGAGGACGTGGTGGTGGTGTTCCCGGGGTTGTTGCCGAGGAGGAAGATTGTAGAGACGGTTTGGAGAGGCATGCGGGAGTGTTTGTATGAGGGGAGGGGGGATGATAAAGTCCAGATGAACGATAAGGTATAATGATGGGAATGGGGTTTTTTTTTTAATTACTTTATAAAAGAATTTAATGACCTGGAGATGTGTTCAGTTTGTTGCGATGCTTGGAAATGTGTTTATGAGCCCTCGGGTAGCTGTTAAAGAAACGGTGGTCTGCAGATATATAATATTTGTATATTGATTTTTCTTACTCATCTGCTATACTAGCATCCTCTGTTTTACTAGATCGAAACCCCTTTGCTGCTCTCATATTCTCGGCATCCGCATACCCCTTACGTTTCGCATACTTATCGTTCTGCTCATCCGCCGATTCTAGCTGCTTCAAGTTCATCACGCCCACATACTTGCCTCCCAAACGACCATTATTCCCGCCCTCGAATAACTTGATACTAGGGGTTCCTTTGGGAATAGCAGCAGCAGCAACAGCAGCAGCAGAAGGAGCCTTTTCTCCCTTATCCCGTGGCGGGGCGCTTTGTTCCGAAATACGCTGTAGCAGTTGTCCGGCTAGTACCTCATCCATCTTCTTCTCACGCCATAGCTGCCACACATTGTCTATGATGCCAAACTGGCCGAATTGCCCTGATGGGCCATCATCCCCGAGATATACCCACCGCAGCGCATCATCCGGCCGGTGCTTCTCTGTCGAGGCTTCCAGATTGGTAGGGAAGATGCAATCCCACAGCACGAGAGGCGCCTCATCTGCCATGACGTAGTTTGGCCGACGGGGGTTCTTGTCCACGTCGAGGAGCTCGCTGACCAGGGAAGGGGCTTCGAGACCCTGGCCGACGAGGAAGAGGATGGCAACCATGTGCCGGATTTGGTGCCATAGGAAAGCTGAGCCCCGGACGTGGAAATAGTAAACCTTTGGGTAGGCGCCGTGAGAGGCGTCCATGTCTTTGGGGGTGAAGCCAGCCGCTTGGAGGTATGGAAGGGAAGAGGCAGCGTCTTTGACCTCTACGATGTCTGACTCGAAGATGGTTCGTTTGAAATTGGTGATTTGCTTTGCTGGATCGATTTTGCAGAGGTTGCGGAAATCATTCTCGCCTTCATATCGCTTAGCGGCATCTCGCATGGCGTCGATATCTAGCCAGCCGGGTTTCATGTGCTTCTCGGGGATTGGTGGCTCGATATGTGCCGGTGTAGGCGCAAAGGCAGGCTGCGTGAAAAAGTATCGATACTGGCGCTCCCGGCATGAGAAGCGAGCAGAAAATCCAGGGGGTGGTGAGGGACACCAAGCGAGAATCCGGATTTCCTTGGGGAGCAGGCGGTTGAGGACGTGAGGATAGGGGATTTCGTCGTGTATGTCGTCAAAGGGCTTGACTTGAGACGATGCATCTCCGCCTTCTTTTGGGTCCACCGCGTCGGTGGCGATCTGCTCCTCTCCTGAAGTAGCGGTCTCGGCTTTGGATTCGGATGCCTCGTTATCCTGCTGTAACTGCTTCTTTGGTAGTGGCCTATTGCTGCGAACCCGCAGACCAATGACCTGTCCAAAAGCACTGACACCGCGGTCTGTTCTTCCGCATTTCGAGTACTCACAGCAGCTAAAGTCAACTACCCTCTCGTCTTCCGGGAAGATGAGGCAAGATCTCGTCAGGGCATTCCACAACTCTTCCTCAATAGACGGCTGGTTGCCCATGGCCTGGAATTCGTAGCCGCCATAGTCCTTGCCGAGATACGCCAGCTTTAAGGCAATATATCTAGTAGAGTAGCGGGAGGGGTCCATTTTCCGTTTCCCCTTGGGTTTCTTGGCTGTCTGAGTTGCGCTGGGAGTAGTTGATGGTTGCTGCCCTGGCTGTTGTTGCTGAGGGACAAGCCCTGAGGTCTCGTTTTTTCTTTGATGCTCATTTTTTGAAGTGCCATTTTGAGAAGACGTAGCAACTTTCAATTCCTTCTCAAGTTCCTTTAGCCGCTGGATGAGACCGGTCTTGGTCCAGTTGTTGTAGTTTATTTGGTTTGACATGTTTGTTTGCCCCTCCGCTCTCCTGCGGCGAATCTCGACCAAGTTTTTCGTCGAAGAAAATCGACGATAAAGTGCCTCTTCGAGCCAGCAGGGTCTGCTATTGAGGACCTTGACAGAAACTCCGTGGCCCCAGGCACCCCTAGGCAAATGGCGCATGTAACACGTTTCTGTGGGTTTTCCTTATTTGCATTGTTAATTCAGACCTAGACTGATTTTTGATAGCCAATATCCAAACAAAGCTGGTCTGCCGTTGAGTCTGGAACTGTGGCTTGTCAATTCAAGGGGTGTGGCTGGTGTGACCCCGGGCGCCACAAGACATCTGCGCGCTATATCATTCATTCAATTCCTCTGAGCCATGCCAGACCTTCACTTCTATTCAGACACTTTTGGAAACGACGATATTGGTCATGGAGGATGAAATTGTCAAATTGCTGCTGGTGGGAGATGAAAAATGTGGCAAAACAACGTTTCTATCGTCTGTTGACCCCCTTGATTCATATCGAGCTAGAATATCATGTCCGTTAAGGGTAGGCTGACCCGATTGTCCGATGTAGGAGAATGAGTGCTGGAGAAGCGATGAACCCCATTCCAATGCTCCGCGATATCGATCAACCCTTCATCTTCTCGATCAACCAATCTTTGAAAAGATACAAGTTTGAATTTTACGACACCTCAAGTCCGGATAACTGGCGCCTGTTAGATCCTGATGTCATTATTATTTGCTACGACATCAGTCAGCGGCTGAGTCTCATCAATATGAAAAGATATGTCAGTACAGCCACTCCCGTCTTCAGATTCGACCTTGTTTACAAGATAGGACAGTGGATCAATGAGGTGAAAAAGGCGTTTCCACGGGCGGACGGGTTGCCAATCATAGTCATGGGGTTGAAGAGGGATCTTCGGTCCGAGAGGGATCCGAATGGCATTATATATCCGCAAGATGCATATCAAATGGCGCAGGAGATGAGGGTTGATCGATATGTAGAATGCTCTGCAGTGACAGGAGAACTGATCGAACCAGCGTTTGAGGATATTTGCAGAACCGCCGTCAAGACCACGACTGAGCAGGGAGGGCAGAGTGAGGGTGGATGTGTGTTGATGTGAGACTTGCAATGACCCCCTCTTAAATAACATTGCATCGGTTTCAAGGCAGTTTCTTTCAACCCCGTTAATAATGATCTGGCGGCGCTTTCGTTGATGAGAAACAAATAAAAAGCTGCTTTCATCTGTGGTCATGAGGCTGCTTCGTCTGCAGGCCCATCTGCTCCTCCATTGGCGTGGTTCCCCGTAGAATCAAACTGACCCAGGACTGAAGCGATGATTCCAACCATGTCCTCCTGCTGTTCTTCGTTGAAACGTTCCCCCATCTCCTCGATGACCGTGTTGAGAGCAGCGACAGAAGCGGGACGGAGGTTGATGATCATGACGACTTCTCCCTTTGATAGTTCATAGGGACTGAGGCGTTCCAAGAGCTGTGAGATGCAATTAGGGTTGTAGGAGCTGGGCTGCTGGCTCAACGGACTGGGGTTTGTCTGTAGATACTGAAGTAGCTATGCCATTGAAATCTATAATCAGCAGGACAGTCTTTTTTTTTTAAAGTGGGATGAGCCTGGTATGTTTATAACTCACTTCTCTGACAACCGTTTCCAGATTAGGAGGGCCGCGCCTCTTTCTTTGCTTGTAACGATCTTTCTGCTGTGATAGATGTTGGAGGACCTCGTAGTTGGTCAGGACAGCTGACTGAGCTTCGATGACCTTCATGCTGGGCGGCGGGGAAGGGGTGTGTAGTGGGTATATTCTAAACAGCGACCGATTCCAATGGTCAATGTACTATGTATTATAAGTCTGGGCGCAGTGCTTTCTGCAATAGATCTGTCGCAATATGAGTTTTACACGGTGCCTCCCTCAGTCTTTTTGCTAGGAGAACCAGTGGTCGTCCATATCCATAGGAGCGGGTTGTGGTGTAATTTTTTTTCTTCGTTGGTTGGAGTCATGATCCAATCAGGACAGTGCAAGCGACCCCACAGCCCTGCCCCCTCTGCTGTCAGTGCTGCTGCGGAGCAGCCAACCCCTAAAACCTGCTAGTGCAGCGTGGAGTCTCACTGCTGGGCCGCTAGTAGTAGCACTGCGATGCCCTGTAGAGCTGCTGTACTGTGTCAGCCTTGGCCTCTGGGGACTATTCTGCTCCTGCACTCCTACATCTATCTATGGATACATTGTTGATAATACCGGCATACGATTCGACAGGACTAAAATATATAACTCATTGGCAATCGCGCAATACACACCGTTAATCTCGTCTGATGTATGGATGCCAAGTCCCCAAATGTATAAGGTACTGCATGCTCTATTTGCGACTAACAAACGACTGGACAACCACCGCCGCCATTCTGCGCTGGTACACCCAACCCAACCCAACCCAGCCCAGCCAGTCACGCACTCACTGCATGCTGCAAGATGCAAACGCCGCCATGATTAACAAAAAATAAACAAATAGACGCCATTCATGCATCGTCCAGTGAGGGACGCCAATGAGAGTCCGTGGCTCACCCAGTGGTGCGCTGCGCAGTTCGCATCCATCGTCGGTCATCGGAACTTCGCTGCAGCCTGTTGCAGGATGGCAGCATTCCCGGCCGGCTGAATTGGAGAGGGTGGGTGTCGCACAGTGCAGCTTACCTATGGATGGCTTTATTCTTTAATTACCTCGTGGCCCTGGAGGTCGTGCAGCTCCGGTTTAGCAGTGGCTCGCAGTACCTCCAGGGCGGTGCGTAGTGAGTTTTGGGGAGTCACTGGGGGTTACTTGGGGGCGCCCCTTGCAGCGCTACAGCGCCGTTAGGCCCCTGGAATGAGGCTCCTTGACAAGCGGTGACAGCCATAGTTGCAGCGGACGTGCAGGTGCGTGTGCTTGATGTCTGTGACACAACGACCCCACACCTGAGAATAGCAGCGGCTTCGACATGTGCAAAGCCGCCACCACCAATGATCTGCTTGTACTCCGTGTGCCGTTACCCAATTGAATGAACAGTGTTTTTTTTTCTGGTCAGCTTCTGGGGTAAAAAAAAAAAAAATAAATAAAAAAAAGTAACTCCTGCCGCTGCCGAAGCCTTGTTTCTCGGTAACCGGCGAACTGACTCAGATCGCCAGAGCCTCGCTACTCTGAAACTTTTTTCTTCTTTCCCTTTCCTTCTCCTCCCTCCCCCCTCTCTCTGCCCTTTTGCCTGTTCCTCACCATGCTGCTTTAGCATTCACCTTGAGCTCCCCTGCCGTTGCCGACGCTCGCCGTTGCTTCGTCTTGGTCATCATCACCGCCGTTGCTCTGCTTACCTCTTCCTGCGCCGCCTCGATTCCGTCCTGTCCCGTCCGCGTCCCTCATTTTTTCGGCCGTAATCGGCGTCTCCAACTCCCCCAGCGCTCGGCTTTCTCCTCTGACGTCGCCTATACATTTTTCTCCCCACTTCAAGAGAGTAGCGGATCCTGCTAGAGGGGAAAAAAGTTGTCATTGCTCGGCCTCTCACGCGACCCTCCTCGGTTAGCTAGCTATATTCGAATACTTCGTCATAACCAAGCCCTTGCTACTCGTCGTCACTCCTCTGCGACCAAAACCTCAGACCTCAATCGACATCGTCACTATGGTACGAAATATCGTCATCCTGGGCGGCAACTCCCACCCCCAGATGACGGAGAATGTTTGCAATTTCCTCTGTCTCCCAGCCTGCGATCGCATCCTATCAAAATTCTCCGGAGGCGAGAGCCGGTGCGAGATCAAAGACTCCGTCCGCGGCAAAGATGTCTACATCATCCAATCCGGCGCCGGCAACGTCAATGACCACCTGATAGACTTGTGCATCATGATCTCGGCCTGTAAGATTGGTTCTGCAAAACGCGTCACCGCCGTTGTTCCTCTCTTCCCGTACTCGAGGCAGCCTGACTGGCCGTACAACAAATCTGGTGCTCCTTTGTCAAGATCTTCTGGATCTGCCAAGCAGGACTACACCTTTGAGAGCGTTCCGCCTACGCCTCGGCCTGGCGGACCTCGAAGTGCTGGTTTGAATAATGGGGCCAATGGCTTGTCTGACAGGCTTTCCAAGAGCACCATTTCTGAGAACGGCCATGGCGAGACCAATGGCGATTACTCACCGTCCAATAATAAGAGATCAGACACCATCTCTAGCATCAGTTCAAACGGCGCCGCTCAAGACCATCCTTTTACGACTCACGATTATGAGAACCCAGCCGCTATGAAAGGCTTCAAGCCCAAGCCCGGCTACAAGCAATGGGTTGCCCAGGCCGGCACACTGGTTGCCGACCTTCTCACCTGTGCCGGTGCCGACCACATCATCACCATGGACCTTCACGACCCCCAATATCAAGGATTCTTCGATATCCCCGTAGACAATCTCTACGGCAAATTCCTCCTCCAAAACTACATTCAGACCCATGTACCCGATTTTAAGGAGGCCGTTATTGTCTCTCCCGATGCTGGCGGTGCCAAGCGTGCCACCGCCATTGCTGACAGTCTCAACATGGAGTTTGCTTTGATTCACAAGGTAATATGACCCCGTTTTCTGCTGGTTCGAAACTCATTCTTTACCCCCAACAGGAGCGTCGCCCGATCAAGTTTAAGGAACACCGCAACGCCAGCATGATGCTTGTTGGCGACATTGCCAATCGGGTTTGTATACTGGTAGACGATCTTGCCGACACGGCCAACACCATTACGCGAGCTGCCAAACTCCTCAAGCGTGAAGGCGCGACTAAGGTCTATGCTCTTATCACCCATGGTGTCTTCAGTGGTGATGCCATTGCCCGCGTCAATGCGTCTGCCATTGACAAAATCATTGTAACCAATTCGGTCCCACAGGAAGAGCACCGACGCTTGTGCCCCAAGCTAGAGGTGCTCGACATCTCTCAAGTCTTTGCCGAGGCCATCCGCCGTGTCCATCATGGTGAATCCATCAGCGCCCTTTTCCAGTATGCATAGAATGCCGGAAAGTGCTGCCGCATCAAAGACCGATCATGATATCTCTGGGTATCCTACCTGCGGTTTTATTTGGGGACAGACAGGAGGCAATTGTATAGGGATTGCTTTGTCCTCCGCGCGTTGCTTTCCGGGTCTTGTGGTTTGACCTTTTCACCTTGCCGCAAATGAAAAATTGATTTGGCTTTAAGAGCCTTCCGCATCTGACTTGACTCCTGGACCAGCGAATTTGGTCTCTCTCTCTTTTTTCCCCAGGGAGTTCTCCAAGTGGAGACACTCCATTGATTTATTTTTTGCCCTTGATTACATGCTCCTAATCTCCGCCAATCTGGCCTAAGGATGCATTTGAGATACGCCTTATCTTCATGAGTCGCCTGGGAGGTTTGATCGCGAACGGAGATTCATGATGAGACACGCGAGGCTCTGTGGGCTAGCTGGGTGCGCAGATCCTGCCGCTGCTTACCAGAAAACTATCTTTTGCTATACACAAAACCATGATATGCATATACAGGCAAAAATGTTGAACAGGAGCAGGTAGATGTGCCTTCTTTTATGCCGCCTCTGCTTCAAGAGGGGTGCTGATATGCTATATCTTATCAAAATTCTATACAAAGTAAAAATGGATCGTAGACTTGGATCATTAGACGGCCTAGGATCATATCTCAGTCATGTGCTTGCGCATCTCGTGCTAAGCTATTCTGTTGTTGTTTGTGGTTCTCATATGGCGCAATTGGACATTCTGAAACAATAAAGAAAACACGATAGATTTTTTTTACATCCTGTACGTACCTGCGTATAGGCTGGCTAGTCATGTCAAATTAACATACAAAGTAATTGAAGTTATTGAATAGATAGATGATGAAAGTCTACGTAATGATGATGACTATGGCTTTCGTGAGAGTGGATTCCCTTATCCACACCCCTTTTATTAAAGATGGGGTTCACCCCCCTCTCCCTTGGACGTAAGGTACAATGACATCTTGAGAGCGAGACGTAAATTACCTTTTCTTGACTTATTGAATGAGACTTCTTCTAGTGGTGCAATAATAGCAAATCTCTGATAAAGTCATCTCTCCCTGCTCTAGTTACAGATAAATAAATAAGAAAGCTCACGAATAATGGAGCCTCAGCATTTGACAGTCCATTCATAAAATATTTTCCACATCATATATGTGAAAGTAAGTTGTTTAGCATACTAAGAGAGAGAGAGAGAGAGAGAGAGAGAGAGAGAGAGAGAGAGAGAGAGAGAGAGAGAGAGAGAGAGAGAGAGAAGAAAGATTTTGCAAATCATACTATTATCAATTCTTTATTATTTGTTATTTTGGCACCTACACTACTTACAAAAGTAGGCTACGACGAGCTGTAGAAGCTCTATAGCTTCGCGGCGGGTATACCGCACAATCTGTAGGTATTATCTATTAAAAAGGGACGGCGGCATTTCTCCATGATGCTTTTGAATCATCAATTAAAAAGAACAATGTAAAAAGAAAAAAACTCCTTCGTCGTCCATGCCCCACCTAAAAGTACTAAGAACGTCTCCTGTGCATTCCTCTCAATCAATACTTCGTGACTTCTCATAGAAAAAAGACATATCAGCGACCTCACACGGCTGAAATATTCTTGATATCATCGGGAATATGCCAGCCATGAGCAATTGCAGCCCGGCGATACCCATCAATTGCTTCCCCAAAGGCATAATCCTGACAGCTAAAGTGACTGCCTGTATTCTCTAGTCTTGCTGGAGGGTCCAGTTCGCTCAGACCCAATCGAACCTGCAAAAGAACCTTGTCCAAAGTCATGACCGGAGACCACCCTGTGTTGGTTAGCAACTCAGAGCATATGGCTCCTCCAATAGTAACATGGCCGCCACCTCCTCGTCCGAATGGCAGAAGCTTAGGACGGACGACTCGGACAAAGGGCGGCGAGTAAGGGAAATTGCTCCCAAAGCGCAGTTCGAGAGCGATGCTAGTACATCCGATTTTCTTCATATCCTTCGCAAGCGGGAGTTCATCATCGAAGGTGTGCAGCTCAGCGATCCACTGGTATACGTTGTTCAAATTGTCAAAGTCGACATACCAACCCAATGATCCTATGTCTTCGTCAGACTGAATCTTTTGAAGCTCCTTTATGGCACGATTGAGACCCTTTAGTGCCAAAGGTGATGACGAAGCCCAGCTCGGTTCCGGGAGCCGTGGGAGGGACTGCAGATCAAGGCTTCCAGGGCGGAAATCCGTCTTCACCACATTAGTCGAAGGGTCCTTGCTTATTTTGAGCAAACGAGCAGCAGTGTCCAACTTTGATGAGCCCGAGCTAAAGGACGAATGGGAAATGCTCCGGGGCCGCTTTCGTGAGATTGAAGAAGATTCTTCGAGTTCTTCATCGGATTCCATAAGGAGCTCATGGTGGCTATTACAGTCATCACTTTCTATTGACTCTGATGGGGGGTCAGGCTCTGCTGGCTCCTCGTCCGTGGTCGTTGTCTCTACTTTTTGCGAGGAAGTCGCTGAAATATGCCGGCGGTTGGATGGGAGACCTGATAGAGGTATCCTCACGTTGCCGTTGTTATGGCCAGACAGCTGAAACTGATTGCTTTGTTCTATATACCCGGAACTATGCGTGGTTTGTGGCGCGGGGAGCAGATACTGCTCAGCCTCCAGCGTTGGCGTCACATCCACGAAAAGATAACGGCACTGTATCCATTCAATTTTATCAACGACGTAATGGGGATCTCTACAAACAAATTCTAGAGGTCTGTTGATGATTTCGCAGAGGCTTATTGCTGAGCAGGGCCTTAGTTGGGAGTTGCGCCATGATGACGCCTATTAATGATAATTGTTAGCTGTATATGGGACTGCAAAGCCGTCCAAGGCTTGGCGATCATACAGAGCTGTCGATGATGGGGGTAATATTGACATACCAAGGACGTTTTCCATTGTACGCGGTTGCCGTAAGTGCTTTGTCCACCGCTGTAACCGTTACTGACATCAAATTTCGAACTGAAGTACACCCCATTTCCACAAGCACGTCCATTGAGAATAGTAGAAAAATCGAGACCTGTGCGAATGATGCTGTGCCAATTTTGCAGGCGACTGCCGTGCCATGCAAATATCGTCGGAAAGTGTGCCTGGTCGCCTCTAGAATTGGTCATCGCCTGCAATCGCTGAAAGAACAACCGTTCTCGTTCTGGTGTGCCCTGTAAAAAACGAAACTGCATCCAGCCGTGTGGTAAACCTGTGACTTTATTGTGGTTGGTGGAGGTTAGATCGTCGTCTCCTGACCCCTTCATTGCCTCCAGCACGGTGGGAACAGCACCGTCCTGAAGAATGAGAGACCTATTTGACGCAATGATCCAATGCAGTAAAGTATATGAGTTCTTGTCTATATGTTCCCATGAAGATAATCGTTTCCCTGGGTTTTGAACAAGGTACGCTCTCATCTTCAATACTGACGGGATGCTAGACGTAATCAGTCCCAACGCGACACAACGATCACTATCGGAGAGATCATCCACATCTTTGTTGAATTGGAAAAGCATGGCTTTAACCCACTCAAAGTTTTCATTCGCTGCCCGTGTTGGTCTTTCATCTTCCGGTAATTGCATCACGTTCGTTGGCATAGTTTCGGTTGATGTTATAGTAAAAGTATATAAACCGTTTTCGATAGCCGTAATGCGACAAAAATGCCTTTCCAGGCCTATGTCTTTTAGCGAAGAAATTTAACTTCAAGCAAAACTACGACATCCTACTTACTACTATTTAGTATCGATACGGCTCGGGCATTGAATTGGTCATGCAACACCACCAAGACGGAGTCGCCCACTTTAACGCTCCGGCACTTGGTATAGTCGTTAAGCTTAAACCGAAAGTTTCTTTCCTTGAAGCAAACCTCAGCTTCAAGGTGCTCAGCAGGGGCATTTGTAGTCCCTGCGTGTATACCTTTCAAGTTGAGGCCTTTGGGATACTCACGGAGAGCTTGGTGAGCTATTGCTGCACAAAAGAAGCTAATGAGGATGTCGACCACATAAGGGTTTCTGATGATTTCGTGCTCTATACTTGACCCAAGCTCCAGGGTGATGTACTGGTAGAGACATAGAGAATTGGAGCATACATATGGTTTTAGTGCTTCGAACCCGTCGTCCATCCTTTCGTGGCAGACCATGCAATACTTTGTACACAGGGCTAGCCGTCTAAGGGCAAATTGCATCACAACTAAAGGAGTGCTGAACTCGACTTCTGGATCCTCCGCATAATCGTGCCGTAGTGACTCATGGGCGCTCGTCGAAATCGGAGCATCCGAAGAGTTAGAGATACTGTCGTCACGCTGTGATTGACTAGGTGATGTGTTCGGACGATGTTTACCTCTCTCAATACGGACTGAAGAGCTCAATGCCGCATCCCACGAGAGGCCATCATTTCTTCGGATTCTCAACAATCTGAAGAACTCCTTATTTAGAAGCATATTTATTGAGTTGGACATGTAGAGAGGCAAGAAGTTGTCGCTCTGTTCATCAAAGTCAGATTTATCCGGAGTATCCCCAACTGCATGAGTTGACTTCTCGACTGATTTGGCAAATGCGAGTCGAGCAGATTTGATTGAAGGCCTGGATTTTGCGCACTTTCCAAATCGAAACTGCGAGGACATCTCGTCATTGTTCCAGGCCAGAATCTCCGAAAGTGTTGGGCATCCCAAAGGAAATCGACAAAGAAGAACAATATACTCTGATGCTTTAAGGTCCCAGGCTTCAAGTGCGTCTCCAGGGATACCCAATTTATTCACCCGAAGAGACAGTGAAAAGCACTCAGCCTGAAGAACCGTCAATTTCGGAAAAATCCCTATTGTGAAACCCGCAGCCTGAGCTGCTCGCAAATCCTTCTTTAAGCGCCTAGCAGCGGATACTGTCAGATGGTGACCAGACTGTGGCACTTGCTGTGGATTTTCCACGTAGGATTGGCCGTTTAATTCTCCGAAGTCATCCACTGCAAAATCATAGGAATCATCCTCAGATTGGGAATACGTTTCTATGTCCAAGCCTTCTATCGTAATAGAGCTGGATTCCAATCGGCAAGCTAGCTTCTCAGATATTGTCGTTATCATGGCATTGATATTTTTTCTTCCAATGCAACCTGAAAGTTGCTCCAGGAACGGTGATAAGTCTTCACCAGGGTATTCTGACGCCGTAAAGATCATAAACTCGGAACATTTTGGATAAGAATCAACATCTGTAGGCCATCATTAGCATAATAAAATGTTGAAAAAAACAGAGAAGGGATGCGCTACCAAGGATCAAGACTTGGATTTCAAGAGCGCTCGAATCCTGTGTCTGGGTATAATCAAAGACAACCTCCCCATCCGAATCGCCTCGTCGAATTCGCGATACTCTATGGATTGACGCATTATCGGCAAGAGCAACATCTTCATTGAACTGCTTGAGTCCCATGGCTATCACTGGGAGCGGCAGAACAAGTCTTGGCCCAGCGAAATCGCGTCTCAGAAATAGTATGGGATGGGTATAAGGATGAATAAACACGAAGCGGCTCTCCTGAACAGGGCAACTAGTCGGAGGAAAGAGAAATACTTGATTGTGCAAAGCCTGTGTGTGCTGAGCTGCTGCCTGCGTGCTGCGTGGAAGACGAAGTCGTCTGGCAGAATAAAGCGGGCGGTGTCGAAAGATAAAAGGACCGCCAAGGTTTAGTTCTTATATTCAAGCTTTCGACAAGAGAATGCAAGTAACCGTGCGCAATTTATCATCACAAAGTTTCCAATGGCATGGGGGTATCCGAGGAGGCTTTATACCCGACCGAATCTCAAGTCGCTTTGAAGCTGACAGCTAGGCGCCGTTGAATCGTCTGGATATAGTGATTCATCAAGCGCTGCTTCTTTAACAATCTCAACTGCATGGAACCTGGGGGCGGGTTACCTCTTGATCTGAACCGAGCAGGCGGCACCTAGTTTAACTGCTCCGTTTCGAAGGCGTGATTTCAATTGAAGGACAGCGTGAAAGCGATGCGGAGTTCCGACCAATAGCCTGCAACAAAGGGTGTATGCACCGGGGGAGAGGGTTAGAAGAAGCCTACGATAAAATATGAGGCAGTGGACTGATTCACGGAGACATGATCTTGCCCATTTATTCACAGACGTTTGCCATCTCGAACTTCAAGCGCTTCACGCAATATGAATGCGTTGCATAATCGCAGCTGTACTGTACAGCGGCATGATGACGGGGCGCAAGTAATAGTGGGGGTGGGGACTTGTTGCCTGCGTAAGGCTGAAGAAGGGTCCTATGATGTTCCATCTGCCTAAGAGACAGACAGGCATGCATGTTCAGTCTATAGGTATTGTCTTTGATAGTTGGGTAAATGTGTACAAGAAGGGAAGAACCATGATCAACACCACCACCACCATTACAAACGACGTTGAGGTACGAGATTCATACCTGGCACTAAAGGGGAATAAGCATCCATGGATTCCAGTAAGTTATGATGCCCCCTCCCGCATCCACGTACTAAAATTACTGGTCCTCCGCACTGGTGCATAATAGGCTTAATAGCATAGCGGCGATGGAGCTTCCCCAGATGGAAACTAAGACAAGCGGGACACGGACCACCGTCATCGCCCAATTCGAGCGCCTCTCAGCGCCTCTTTCACTGGCTTTAGGGTGAGGCTTAGGCTTGTCAGCGCCCGCGCCTTATTGAGTGCAGGTGGGTGGCCCCGAGCCCTGGAGCCCTGGAGGCTTACACGACCTCGGGAACTTAAGGGTCTCCAACCATCCAGCATTCTCTTTCCCCTGACCCTGAAATGAGGAGCATCGTCTTCCCCTCCAACCGCCATGCTCTCTCCAGTCCAGTGGTGACAACGACATTCTTTTCAAACGGCCAAAAGCCGTCCTCTGCCTTGTCTATGATGACGATGTCAGGGACACTCTGCGATTAGTGGCTTTGTTTTTCAACCAACTACGTGCTCGTACTACCTACCTTTGCGAGCCGCCGACGATCATTTTATTTTCAGTTTTTAGCCTTCGCTAGGTCTCCTCGTCGCCAACATGCGCAAGCGGTGCATTTTCTTCGGCGGGCCAATCCCTCGCTTCACTTCTCGACGGCTGATCCTTTTCCTCATCTTCTTGTCTTTCAGCGCAGTCACTTTGATCGGCACTCTCATCACGGCCGTTCCCTCGTCTCCAAGGCTCGCTGCCCTCGACCCCAAGAAGTCCGTCCCCCAAATCGCCGACTCCTTATCCAAGACCTTCCTCAATCCATTCCGCCAGCCTTCGCATCCACCGCCTCACCAGAATAATGATCAGTATGGCGGCTCGTCGTGGTGGGCAGATTGGAAATGGCTGTCTGTTCCTTTCTCCAGCACCGTTACGCTCGATGATGAACGTGCATTGCTCCCACCACTTGCAGAGCGCCAGCCGATCTACTGCTACTACGATGCAACATTAAAAAAGACGAGAGAAGAAAAGGATGCAGAAAGCGCGCTGCTTCTCACATGGAGGCGGGCTTGGTGGGCACAAGGCTTCAGGCCAGTCATATTGAGTGCGGCTGAGGCCATGAACAATCCCATATTTGGGCAGCTGCAAAAGATGGATATCAATCCAAACCTAAAGGAAGATCTTATGAGATGGCTCGCTTGGGATACTATGGGCGGTGGTATACTGTCAGATTATACTTTACTGCCAACAGTGCCAAGGGAGGATCCCTTATTATCATTCCTGCGACGAGGAGAATATCCAAGTATCATCAGATGGATGGACCTTGACGAGGGGCTCTTCGCGGGGCAGAAGGCTCAGGTTACCGCAGCAATCCGAACCGTTTTCTACCCAACAAAGTTGAAAGAGAAGCAGAGCGTGGGATCGGCGTTGCTAGATACCTCCGTGAAGCTCGACAATACAACCACACCGCTGGCTCACTACAGCCCCAGCGTCATCGAGTCAAAATATGCCAAGATAATCAACAAGGAGGACAAGGCAAAGACCCTTCTCAGCCTAAACGATCTCATCAACTACCATCTTCTGATTACATGGCAGAACTTCTTCCCCGACGGAATCGAAGTCATCAAACCCCACCCTCAGCACATGACGGCCATTCTCAGCGACGCCGTCAAGCTCGCAAACGGCCTAGCCATGTGCCCTGAGAGCCCCATACCTTCATCATGTCCCCCAAATCTGCCAAAGTGCACTCCATGTGTCGCCACAACCATGAGGCTATCGACACCCCCACGATTTCGCAACTCGTCGCGCGTCTTCACGATCGGCGTTGTCCCTCACCCTTGGACTTTTGCACTCGTAGATAATCTGAGAGACTCGATAAACGTCACCTGGATCCGCGAGTCCCCTCGAGACACATGGCTTGCTCTCATCACCCAAGCATACCTGGGCTCCGGGGTGTCTGGCAACCGTAGAGTAATGCGTTTTAAGGAGCTAGTGGCCAGCGAGCACGCAACAGCCCATTCTCTCTGGCTCACAGCTGAGAACGAGCTACCGATCGACATGGGCTGGTACTTTGGATTTGCTATACCCAAGAAGGCTCTCGAAGATGGAAAGTCCCAGAGCCCCGTCCCAGCCGATCGCCTCCCTCACGAAGAAGAGTCCGAAGACAGAACTAATGGGCCGGTCGCCTCCCCAGAGGATGTGGCACACGAGCAGTCTCTGATTGATCTTGCAAAAAAGACCATAGCGCTCACGAAGGCTTCTGAAGAAACTAGAATGCGAGCTTCATTGGAGGCTTGGAACATGGCTGACTTTGAGGCTTGGAAGTTCACCAGGGCATTTCACGCACGGAGGAGAATGGAGCGCGAGGAGTGGGACAAGGAGGAGGCGAAATACAGTCGAGGTTCGGGGACCGAGAAAGGTCGCAGTACATGGAACCGGTGGCAGGATCTTGATGATGATGAGAAGCAGAAAACATGAATGCCTCTTTATGTTTTTGTACACTACTTTCTTCGTTCTTCTTTGTATCATAACATTGGTTTTCAGGCAAGTGAGACGTAGCCTCTGTGTTAATATTTGCTGAATCGCTTGCAAAAAAGCAGGCGAGCAATTTGAATGACATTATAATTTTCTTTGGGTTTTTTAAGCTTTTTATATAAAATCAAACAAACGACTTACTTTTTGTCCTAATAATCCATCTGGATGTTGAATCCAGCCCATCAGAGCATAACCCCATGTCACGCTCCTGAGCATCCCGCATGAATAAGATGTTGCCGATCCTACCTACCACGCCAGCTCAGCCCATTTTAAAGAATCTTAAGCGTGGATGGGGTCTCCGCTCATCTCGCCGCTCAATTCTCGCGACGTCACGCCTCGACGCATCAAACCAGCGCCATTCCCGAGAACATCTCCGTGAGAAGCAGTCCCATTGAGAATCTTCTCGGCATGATCGTTGGCAGCAAACGAAGGAGCATGCTTGGTATATTTCTGCCAAGCCAGACGGGCGGCCTCGGCGGCCTTCTCGGCGTGCTCCAAGGCGTTTTTCAGCGCTTGGGCGGTCGGGTCGCTGCCATTTTCAGACAGAGAGCCGTTGGCTTTGGCGTTAGCCTGCTCCTCGAGGAGCTCGTGGATATGGCCGTTGAGCCAGAGGCCCTCGAGCTGTTGAGAAGACATGTCCTTGGCGCCGGAGATGACCTTTTTACAGGTCGGCTTGCCGCAGAAGCAGTTGAATGGTTGAGCCATGTCCCATTCGGTGGAAGGGTAGAAGAACTGAAAAGAGGAACGGTTAGCAGAGGAACGTGGTGAGTCCAGTTTTCTACGAGAATGCCGGGGGGTCGTTGTGGAGTGAGAAAGACTGACTGAAAGTTCGTCACCGGGCTGAATCCCTTTAGGTCCAGCAACAATGTTCATGTTGTGCATGTCAAAGAACTGCAGAAGACAGTTAATCATCTTTAATCTGCAGAAAAAGGGTCACTGGTCACGCAGGAAGCCAGATTTATCATAGTGTTCTGATGTTTTATTTTCTGGTTGACTAACAAGAGTGGGTTCACAGGAGTGGTTGATGTAGACCAGATCACTGTTCAGGTTCAGGTGCTTGTTCTTGCCCATCTGCACAGTAGCATAAGTAGCCTCGTCTGCCAGATCGCAGGGAGGAAACTCGAACTTGGCATATACGCCAAATGGTGGAAGAGAGATTTTTGAAATACTTTTGGTCATGAAGTCGGCATCGCTAACGACAACATCCTGGATGTCAGGGTGAGATGGTTGTTTCCAGTGCGGTTTCAAAGGTGCCATAGCGATTCAGTAAAATACAAGAAAAATATACACTGATGATGCAATTGAAGAATAATGAGAAGAGCAAGTAAAATGGAGAATCGGGATGTCGAAGCGATGCTGTCGTCAAGGCCGTAAGGGTATAATGTTGTAGGCCACCACAAGTCTTTCCGTTGATGATTGATGGTTAAATGCCTCGACCTTGGAAAACGCGGGATCACACGAGACTATTTATGGTCAAGTTCAACAGACTTCAAGCTACTGTCAAGCCACGGCTTGAAAGTCAACAGCCGCTACCCACCGTGCCTCAACAGCCTTTGTGGGATGGACCCCTGGCTTGCCGAGGAGAAATCAACGACTCGCCGTAGATCCCGCCACATCCTCGTTGTTGTGGTCGGACCGCCCACTCTCACAGCCTTCATTGAGAATGGCCTAGTTGTGGGAAGTTTCCAGCGGGGTAGCATCGAGGTAAGCCAGTGCAGCTGGTCTCGGAATATGACGCCGTGCCTTAGAACCTATCAGATTGCTGTCCGTAACCCAAATTGGTAAGGCAAATTTGTCTTGCAATCCGGGCATAACGCATGCCTTTCAAGGGAAGACGTTAGCTGGCCAAAGTGGCTATTCTTCGATCAAGCGTAGAGACTAAGGGGACTGGCTCGGTTAGCCTTAGGGGGTGCACAGAACGGCGGATGCTGGAAGGAAGCCCATCAGAAACGAAAAGATTGCCGCTTAAATGCACGACATGCTAGGTTCGAGATGACCAATATAAAATAAGTTAACTTGTCGGACAAACTTCTCCGCATCTGGCTACATCTAGGCACAGACGGCCTGTTTTTTTGTTTTGCGTCAGACTGATTCTGCTGTCACAGACAGGCCACTATCGGGTTCTCGCCTGCTCCATGACGTCTTCCCATTAATCAAGCACAAAAATCGGTGGCAGTTTCCAGTAAATACGATGCAGAAATAGCACGAAAAGTAGTTGTCATTATTTAGACACCGTCGCTTTGACAGTGACCGCGCGAGCCGCAATGCCAGATACTTTCACGAAACAAAACACTTCAGTCGTCCTGCCGTGCGATTTATTAGCGCACATGCACGCCCGCCATGCACAACAGGAGCCAACAGTGTTACCACTGACTAACCAGTGTAGGCAATGGGCACAAGATCTGAAGCTTCTATTTCCCCGTTGATCCGCCTGGAGTGAGATCCTTCGGCCCGCAGCTACTCAGGTTTTAGGATTGTCAATTACAGCTTTGTGTAGTGGAAGCGAGGCGATAGGGATTGCTAGGATATAGTCAGGTAAACCATTGTAAGCCTCGGTAGAAGACGCACCATGTGATACCTTGGCCAAACAACTCCAGTTGCAGTGTTCGGTTTGTCAATTGGAGCCAGAAAACAACCGATAACCAGAGAGAAGCCGTTAAGTGGTAGAAGGCTAAGGCAAGCCGTGGGCTGCAGAGGCACATGGGCAATCCCGCGGAAACGAGATGGATACTGATGGTGAATATCGGCACTCGGCAACTCCGCCACGGCTGCTGAGAATATGCTAGACTCATCGATGGAATGGCTCATTGGTCAGATCATTCTCAGATCTAACCATGTATCGGCCGTGATCATTCCCCGTTACCAAGAAGACGTGGGGTAATAGTCCTGGTGTTTCAAAGCTAAACCCGTGTCACAACATGGGCGGACTATCCAACAAGTGGCGGCAGGGCAGGTTGTGATAGAGCATTGGAGGCCAATTGAAGCGACTCTTAATCGTTGAGGTTCTTTTTTAGCGCGATTCGAGAGACATCGCTGTCTCCGAACATTCGGTAGGCCTTACGATTCGCATAGCCATGGCGTAATGCTGAATTCAGTGCCACTTGCATCGATTTAATCCTCCAAAGGCAATATCCGAAACGCCCGTAAATGGAGTGAGAGATAAACTCAGTTAGTTATTGATTCAGCTAGATTAATTGCAGACATATAAAACTAATCATCCCGTCCCGACTTGCGAGGCTGTAGTGTTCCGAGAAGCAGGCGAGGAAGCGGAGAGATTGAGGAAACCTCGTTTCCCCGTATATTTGATAAAAATAATTTGAACTCATCCGATCATGTTGGTCTTCGTTACGAGATAATAAGAGCCCCGACGAGATGCTCAGATAGCCTTTCTAGTCGGGTACACAAGCGGAGGACTTCGCGATGCCACCAAAGGCTACCTTCTCAAGAGAGCAATTAGTATACTTCGTAGTATGTCTTTTCAGACTGATTATTCCATACAGGTAGGTACTTACAGAAATAATCAAGAATGTACCTAATTTAGTCCTCGCTCAGCCTACCTAGGTACTTTATAGGTGATCAGTGTCTGAGGTGATGAGATGACATTGCTTGATAGATCTGGGAAATGAGACCAGCTGGCAGTCTCTCTCGTCAAATTTGCAGCTGGCACACAATAATCCAAAAATTAAGGGTTAGGTCAAGTTCTTTCCGCCCTTTTGCTTTATTATTTTTTCATGGCAGTTACCTAAAATCATCCCGATAGCGCCTTCCTCTACTCCCCCCCTCTCTCCCCTCAGCCTCCCCCCTTCATTCTCATCACCACGACTTCCAACCCGAAATGACATTATGTTGGTGTCTTCATCATTATGCCAACTCGCCTCGAACAGCATCAGCATACTATTTTTATAAGTTACGAGTCGCAGTAACTCATCACTTGTTGAACCTTGTCTGCTTTGGGGGGCTCAAAGAGCGCTGGTATGTATTTGCTGTCTCAAGGAATCACTCTACGAAGCGAAGGATGCTCGCGGAACACTCCATCACAGTGTGCATCAAAAAACGCCATCATAAAGCGTAAAGCGTGGCGAGTTGAATCTGGGGCTTGCACCTCCAAGAGGAATATGTGCGGTTAGTAGTGTTTTCCCTTGGACTTGCTTGATGAGATATGGTGAGGGTGTCAAATGGAACCAGGCCAGCGATCATCCATCAATAGACCTGGCACTAGTGTCCATCCATTCTCCAACCCAGACTTTCTAACGTGATTCATAAAACCGTGTGTAATTTGCTTGAACGGAAGCTTTGAGTTCTCTAAGAATCCATCGCGAGATGCTCTCAATACCATCATCATTGCAAGCAAGTGGCGCACCAGTAAGCGGTCTCCTCATGATGTTTATTGCTCCCGGTATGGAATAGTCGCTGGCTGATGTTATGCAAACTTTCCACAATACAATTGAGGAGATCTTTCGAAAACTAAGCTTGAAACCCGATTCCATGTTATCCAGTGGGTTCTATTGGTGCCAATACTTCCCTCAACCACCATGAAGATATCCTATTTCTGAAACTAACTGGACCAGTGCTCTGCCTATTCTTAGCTCACAATCCATGTGTTTGACATCACCCTATCATCAGATGAATGGCGTCTGTATGCCAAGAGCTGCTCGGGTCCCTTGACTCGTCTGCGCAAGTTTTTGTCTCCGGTCACGGAGTAAGTACAGGCATACATCAGATGCCACAAGTACCTAATAAAATGGTCTCTACTGGAACTACAGGGTCAAGCATGTATGTCCAGACTCCAGATATTGACGAAAACCTGATATGATCGAGCAAAATCTGAAGGGTTAGATCATTCGATATCAATATATAGTCAGGGGAGGAGGTGTTCTTTTTGGTATTTCTGAACAATCTTCCATCTGGCAGAAAGTCAGCCTTTGAGACTTACACAGGATATTCAGCATGTTAGGTTTTGGAACATTGCTTAGTGACCAAACAATTGCTTTATTTCTAGTATATTCCAAGCTTAATGATCGGGGTAATAAGATTATCTTGGTGAAAGGGAAGCCCAAAAGAGGATTCAGGGGTAAGATTGACTTACATCACATCACTATCGAATATCTCGATTTGCTACCTAGGTATAGTCTTTCACCCAATGAATATATCTCTCCAAAGAAGCTCTTCCACTATCATGACACCCACATATAGTGTATGCTTGGCAGCCTATCACTCGTACCGGTTGTATTAGGGGCCGAGGTGATCTTGCCGAACCGTCTGCCGTCCGCCTAGCCCTCGACACGGCTCTTTTCTCAGTACTCAGCCATTACCCCGGGACATATACGCCATCAGCTGGCAAAAGTGCGATATCGTGGATAAGATGAATTACAAACGCGAAGCTCCTCACGCGTCTTTGAAAATCACATGTGCCAAGCCAAACAAAAAATCCTAGGCAGTGGTGATTCCCTCGACTATAAAATATCACCAATTTGCACTTTCCGTTCTGACTTCTTCACCACCAAATAACCACAGAAAATCGCACTTTCCAGCATTTTTATGCTCCTCATCCGAAAACAAAACAGTACTATCTGTCAACTTTAACCCGCTGCTGAAAAGCCGAGGCTGCATAGTTATTTGCATTGCATTGCTGATATTTCTATCCGCCAGTATCCCCTACTTTCTCAGGCAGCTGATATTTGGTCACTGCCTACATGACGCATCGTTAAGATAATCTCACAGTTTACCAGAACCTCAAGAGCCAAAAAGCGTCTATCTTTCTTCGATTCCGCTTACCTTTTGCAACTAGAACTCCCGCTACTACCCGTCACCACCGATAGTGACATCACATACCTTCTTTCCTGCTTCTGCTTGCTCAGGAACGCTCCTGCCTTCTACTTCCAGCCTTTTCTCTTCGCCTGCCAAGCCCGCTCTTGCTGCTTCAGTTCCCTATCCAGATACCGAACCACGCAAGCTTTCCATAATTTCGGGACTTTCTTCTTCTTTGTTTTCGTCTCGCGCCTTGTTCTACGTCGAAGCAGCTTCCACGACTTCCATTGTGACACTCGGTCATCAATCCGCTCTCAAGAATCGTCCTATTTGTCCTTCTCTTCTCTTTTGCCGGCCATTTTCGGTCATAATTTCTTGTTGGAAGCCTGATCTAGGCTTTGTATGCATAAAAGTTGCTGATTGCTTTGTTTGGCAGCTACTGTGGTAAGTCCTATCTATCTTCTTCAACTTTTTTTTTTAGTTTGCTTTGCTTTTGAATGCATCACTATTTGGGCTCGGTTTTCCAACGAAGAGACGAAGTTATTTCATCCAAAATCGCGGCATATTTCTTTGCGGGACAAGACTTGTGTCTCTGGAAGGTTTTGCTCCTTCAAACGAAATAACTGGAAGGAAATTTCAACATATTCTTCAGGGGGCTGATACCCTTCAAAGTTTCAACTTTCTCCCCTCAAGTCAATCGCCAGATGAAAGGTGTTGCTTGCATCTCATAACCAATCTCACGGCCCAGTGGCAGTTGTTTCTCAAACCGATCGTTCAAATTGTTGTACTTCATTTCTCAGTTCAAACATGCAAAGGGCCACAGCTAACTACGGCGGAGTTTTGATACAGACCCTACACGATTCAATCTCGTCCACGTAAATCCGGAAGAACTTAGCTTCTTGTGTTTTTCGAACCTTCTCATTCTGATACACTAAATTCAATCACCATTTTGGCCCATTTGTCTTTGTTAAACACAAAATGGCATCCAGGTCTTATACCCCACGCGAACTTCTGCGACTTCGACATGTTCCGGTCCGCAGAGAACTCTACGATCACCTACAAGAAAGACTTCTTCGTGATCAAGACTTGAGTAAGTTTGGCATATTTAGTGTCTCCTCGTATTTGTGGCTGTACTAACGCTTGACTACAGGCGAAGTCCTGCGGGTTCCTCTTGAGCGATCCCTACCACGCATCCTGGAAGAGCCTACAGAAATGTCTGAAGAGTCTGACGGGGTTTCATCGCCTCATAATAATCGAGGAACCCGCCAACTTGACGGAACTGACTCTGAATGGAGATACCTTGGTCGGAATGCTTCTGAACGAGTGGAGACTCAACCGATTTCAGCCCCATCTGACTTGGTTGCTCAAAGGAATGAAGGCTTTCAAAGATTCTACAGATCTGTTGCATCACCCGGCCATGTTCGCGTTACGGCTAGTGGTCGTATAGTTCCTAATACTAGAGGGTCTTCTTCGCCAACAGCAAGATGGATTCGAGACAGACCTGTCGGCGATGTCGGCAGCCACAACAACAGCAACAGTGGTGGTGCCACCCATCAACCGAGCCGAGAGGTTCATCCACAACCAGGTCACGTCGTGTTCCCTCACCCGTTTGGAGTTCTGCCCCAGCCAATGATGCCTGGCTTGGCCCCTTCCATGGTCTCTACCATGCCTCATGCTCCTGGGGCGTATCCGATGATGCCATGGCAAATGGGCTTCAACTTCGGTGGTGCATTTGGAATGCAACCGCAGGCACTGGCCCAAATACCAAACTTCCGCCCTGTGCCACCAACATCATCCAGAAGTGATAGGCAGAGTGATGCCGGGGCTTCTGAAAATGCTGCAGCAACTCGAGCATTACCAGCTGATCAATTTGATGCTAGCCGAGCTTTCATCTACAATGGACAGTGGATGATGCCACCAGGTCATTTTTACCCCTATCCTGTGCCACCGCCCCATGGATTCACTGCTCCTCCGATGCTGAATCCTATGGCGACCAGTCACAGGAATGGCCCAGGGGCTATGGCTTCATCTTCTACCCAGAGCGCTAGTCAGCCTTCACATCCTGAAATGGCCAACGTGAATTCCCAGAGACCACCAAATGCTCCAGCCATGATGTCTCCCACTAACCAGCACTTCTCATCCATTCGTGCCAGCGCCATCACGAGAAGACAGCTGGATACTCTTCGAAATTCACTCAGATGGGTTGAAGATCAACTTCAATACAATCGTCATCAAATTGACGAAAGGTTAATGGAGCACAATGCACAGACACTTCGTCACTCGATTCAGCATTTTGAACGACTTGAGGAATTACAGTTGGCGTTTGAGGAAAGACATCTCCCTCGACATCAGTCAAATGAAGACATAAGTGACTCCACATCTCAGGATGGCACACGAGCCAGATCGCCGGTTACTAGCAGCGCCAATCCAGAACAAAGCAGCGATAGCTTCTCCAGCTCACCTGATGAGTCTTCGATGGTGAGAGTGGACAAAGGAAAGTCGGGGTGCGAGCCACATAATCTCAGTCAGGCTAAAGCAAGCAACTCTAGCCAAGCTGACATTGGTATAACATCAGGCGTAGCTTCTGGCTCAACAAGCAACAGTGACGCCAACAACAAATCATCTGCCTTGCCCGTTACTGCAGCTTTAGCTCCCCCATTCCAGCCTCGTGCCGTAGATGAGAGACTGGACCGAGTGGTAGATGAATCACTGGCAATCATTGTGGAGAGGTTATCTATTTATGATGATTCTGGGGCTCGTAACACCAAAGACATTGATGAGCAACCTTATCTTGTGGGATATCTGCCCCCTGGAATTTCTCCAGAACTTGCAGAAGATACTGACTATTTGTATCCTCGAGAATTGACAGAAGATGAGCTTCGAGCACGCCATATGTACTGGGGGAAAGCTCCCCATCACCTCCAAAGTGGCCTTCCGAAGTTTGATGGCAGAGACTTTTACCCTCCGTCGCCTGCCAAGGGTAGCTCTGCTGAAGCAGCTCCGCAGGATCCATATCTTGACGACGAGGATTTCGAAATTCCAAAACGTTCAGATAAAGGAAAGGGCATAGCCACATTCTCAAATGCTGATGTCAATGCTTCCAAGCATATCTACGAATCGGAGCATCCATTCGAACGACATGGACAGCAAGACTTGACGCAACCATGCTCCTCAAGGCAAAATGAAGGACATCTACCACGAGTTGCCAGCGGGTCTCAACAACCCCTTTCCCCCCGCAATGACTCTATGCAGAATAGCCTCAATGGAGAATATCTGCTAGAAAGCCCCAATGCTGTGTCTGGAAATAGCAGCCTTGATGAAAATGATGAGAGCAATCTCCTGTTCAAAGGACGCAACTCAGTCCGCATCAAAAGGTAAAAACGCTGAAACCTAAGGTACTAAGCCAAAAGTCTAGAAACTTGCTAACGATGTTCAGGGGAAAATCGACAAGATCTCACAATGGACTTTGGCAAGGTATGAGGGGTCGAGGTAGCTCAAGTGGCAACGTCGTCCCTGGCACAGTTTCGTCCACAACAGCCCAAGGAGTTCTGCCTCACTATGGAGGACATGCGACTGCATCTCTTACACCTGCGGCAACCAATACTACTTCGTCCCCTCGAAGCAGCGCAGCGAGGTCAGGGACGGCCCAGGAAATCGGAACACAAAACCAAGCAACAGAAAGGCAGGTAGAGAACAGACCTCCTCTCAGAGACACAAAAGTCACCAATCTTCGGGCTGTTCCTGGGCCCAGCAAGATTCCCCCAAAGGTTTGAGAGCTAGGCGACCCATTTCGATATTCTGTCGAGTCAATCAGACACGATAAAACCAAGACAATCATACCCTATTGCCGACATACTTACGAATTACATGAGTATCAACGCAGGTGATTAAATGATTCAGCATACCCTTCACTTTGCTACCACATACTGAACGAGTAATGTTAAAATGATTTTCGGTCACTCTTCATTTACTGCCCATCAGGGGCCTTCATTATCTTTCCTTTGGAATTCGGTCATTGTTAGAGTACGAAAATGTTTTAGTCTAATTCCTTGAGGTTTATGCGAACGAGGTGAGGCGGCTACACTGACAGTTGCCGTTAACGCCCAAAATAATCGATGATGTACGAAAAAATCGCAAAAAAAAAATTAGGTTCAATCAAGGAAGAAAGGTATGATAGATGTGTAATGGTCCAAGGTTATCAATTGGCTTGTACTTTTAGAATTTGTTGACTCTGGGGGTATTATTGAACTTTGCTCAAATAGAAAATTATTGCTTTGCTAAACTGATATCATCCTTTGTTTCATTTCGTAGTCTGAAAGTTGCCTGTGTATCACGGACCAGTGTAGGATCATCCAACGCAATCAACCCAATTTGTTATACGCAGGCTGACCAGTTTGCGCGGGAGACTCAGAGCGAGACCAAACAATATGAATCAAAGCAAAAGAGAAAAGAAAGAGGGAATTTTTCGAAGCTCCGGCACCTCAGGAGACGAATAATCTCAGTACATGAATTGGTTGGCCATGGTTTATGTAATGCTGCATGTTCCTCACCATCAAATTTCCAACTTCATTACAGCAAAGGCAAGGTGAAAATCTTCGGGCAAGCGGCTGAATCATAGTATAATGAATCATAGCTTGGTTTATTCTTCGCCAGTCGTATACCTCGAAAACCATCGATCTTAGTGGTTGACGCGGAGATTATCTAGCGGAATTTGTGTACTACGAACTACGACGTGTGGCAGTTACGGACCTACCTGTCTTTGCCTTGCTCGTTCAGCGGGAAGCTGATGAGATTCGGGGCGTAAGGAATCATTTACAAAGAGCTACAGAGCAGCCCCCTCGACAAAATCAATCGAGTTCACGTCTCAAAAAAAAAGTGAGAACCGCGGGATGGAACAAAAGGTCTTCGGGAAACACCTCCCATGGAGCATTTCACGCAACAAGTTGGTGAAATGGCCATTGAGAACCGTAAAATTCTCGATTCATCTACCCTGCTGAGAGCCGAACCCCACAGGGGAAGTGCGGGTATCGCAAAAACGCCGGAGTATATGCCCATTTCCATTTTGCCCACCAATTGTGCCATGGATGCCTCACATGGAATTTCAAAAAGCCCAAAGTCGTCTTCCTCGTCGTGTCCCATTTAGTTTTTCATTTCTTTTTTATGTTCATCGATGTACCGAGACTTAAGCGGTGATCTTGTTGTTGGCACGGAGCTCACGGCCAGTCTTGGAGCGGGCCAGGATGCTCTCACGGTCCTTGTCAAGCTTGAGCTTGGTGATGACGACGTTGGAGGGGTGGATGCCCAGAGGGACGCTCTGGCCGCTGGCCTTGTCGCGGGTGACACGCTCAATGTGGATGATGTACTTGAGACGGTAGACGGAGGTGACCTTGCCCTCACGGCCCTTGTTAGTGCCGCGGACGATGGTGACCTCGTCGTCCTTGCGGACGGGGATGCTGCGAACCTAATTGGAGAAACGAGATCAGTCTTTGGTGCTCAATTGGAAAAAGGATGTGGAATGAAAATTAGGTAGACCAACGTTGTACTTCTCGCGCAGCTCCTTGCTGAGGGGAGCGCTCATGATAACACGGCGCTGACCAGAGCCGGCCTTGAAGTGAGCGGCACGGCTCTTTCTCCGGGAGGTGGAGACAACTGTTCACGAAACATTAGAATATCGCAATGGTTAAGGATAATAAGTCAAGAATACTGACGTTTGCTGACTTTGGCCATTTTTGCGGTTGGTGTTGAGGCGACGAGGAGATTTGTCGGGGCGGTTTGTCGGCGGTTGGTTGACGAGGAGAGAAACAGCCAGAGAAAAAAATGCGCGGCGTGAAATTGGTATTGGGAAATTTGTGGGCGCAAATTTCGGTAACCGGTGTTAGATCACGTGATGTGACTGCCCTATAACGGGTGTGTTACTAGTCGTACTGACTCTCGGGTCAGTATCAGCGGTTAGGGTTACCCTGGACCGCTGGATTTCCATTTTGGGAAACTTTTGTAACTGAAATAGAGGTAAAGTTAGTTAGGCTTTAGTAGATTGATAAATATGAGTGATGCTTGTATATATATCTAGATATCTATTTCATTGGTATGGAGTATTAGGACCTTGTGTTTTTTTCCTGCCTAACAAGGTCCGAAGAGGAAGACTATCGTATTGTTCAATATCCATTGCCTTTTTGAACGAGGGACAGATTACAGTACGGTAGATTATAACCCAAGTAAATCGAGCGTCAATTTACATATCCTAACAACACCTTACGTACAATTTAGCAAAGGTGAATTATTGAATTGTAAGATTTCCTATACATGAAGAAGCTGTGAATCTACCGCGTGGAGCTTGTCTAATATTCAACCGCCAACACCATGACTTCTCGACCCTTAATACATCGTACATCGTACATCGTTTCCACCATTGCCAATATTTTTGCGTCTAGCAGTTAAGTATTGTGTGGGATTTCTTTTTCTAGATTTATGTTGGTACACTGTGATGCGACGTATCTAATGTTCGTTACGCTGTAGCTGGTGCCTGAAAACTCCCATTATTGTCATATCTCGCTTCTGGAATGATATTAGTGGTGGCAATACACAAGATGAAGCCGTGGTGCAGACTTACTAAAGAATGTATAATTCAGAGTTACCGTCTCTACGCCTTTCATATTGAAATCATTCAAGAGATCCGGATCCAGGTAGAAAAAGACAGGCATGTCTACCGTCTCTCCGGCATTTAGTCTCTGCTCCTCGAAACAGAAGCACTGAATCTTGCTAAAGTACGGTGCGCATTGGGCTGGCGTCACGCTATAGGTCGCTACGCCGATGATATCTTGACTGCCTGTATTTGTCGCTGTGTAGAATGCTAACGCGGTTTCGCCGGGTAGGACTCGGACCTCACGCTGCTGGGGGACGAACTTCCACGGCAGTGCGTCGGAGACAGAGGCATTGAAGGTGACGCGGATGCGGTTCGCAGAGGTAACGGGGACAAGTCTTCCTGATATATCTTCGTCTCCTGACGGGCCGTGAGCGCGGACGGGTTGGCCGCCCCAACCGGTTGTTTGACAAATCTAGTTGGGTCGATTAGTATAGGAACAGAGGCCGAGGTAGAAATAAAAGTGTCATACCATCTTATACAAGGGCACTGAACCATATGATAGGGCTACAGTCCCCATGATCAAGCTGATGGTATAGTATCTGCAAACCCGATGAGCTCAGTTCAAGCCAACCCTCACTATCCATGGCAGTCGTACGCAATTGTATTATTCTTCCTATTGTATTGTTCCCTTACTCTCTCCATTGACGGCACGTATGTATATTGCTGGGGCTGTCGCTGTAACTGCTCTTTTCGCGGCGTGGAACTCGATATTCGTCGACGGAAGGTTGCGAAACTCGGTCGATGAGTCTGCGGCCGCGCATGCTGGCAGAAAAAGCAAGCCCATTGTGATGAGCCTGCAGCTCGCATCGACCTGGGGCGCATTAGAGTTTGCGCGTTGTTCATTCTTTTTGCCAGAAACTCGGGGTATCGAAGTCGGAGTTCAAGTCTGTCTGCTCCAGCTCTTTTTTTTTTCAGTTGACGAAAGTCGGAATGGCATGACATCTTGAAATTGGTGGGGCACACGGTTCGGGACGGCAGCTTCCGCCTGTTCCCCTCCGAAATAAACATCACCCGGAAGGCACAGGAAGTTCAAAGAGGAAGAGTCATGTCGCCTTATTAATTTTGGCCACGACTTGAAATGTCCATCGCGAATTGGTTGAATATAGAGGTTTTACCATAGGAATTGGAACGGTAACATTGCTTTTTTTTCTAAGCTCAGCAGACTTCTTTTCGAATATATTCAATTCAATAATTTTTCTTTCTCGTTGACAGGTGACATGATATCCAAACTCGCTCAAATGCTTTCCCAATTTCTGATAACCAATCTAAACAAATACGCCTCTAAATGCTATGTCAAATTACGCCGCCTTTCGGTACTTGCGTTTTCCATTGATGCCATTCAAGAGCGGTTTTACCACTCGTTTTCGTCCGGACTGTGCCAATCTCTGTAGTAGTTGAATAAAAAAGACTTGGATGGTCAAGATTATTAATCTTAATAGGTGATCCAATAAACCAAACCTGGGAATCCTGCCTCGGCTATAGGTAGAATCCCGGAACTCGAAAGGCAGTTTTGCGCCAAGATGATCTTGAGCTATCTGTAAGCCGCTGGTAAACCCATCTTCGTGGAAGCCATATTTCGTCCACGCCCCAGCATAGCTTATGCCTCGCTTGTTTTGAATATTTCGTAGCAACTTTTGCGCACGAATTGATAACGGCGTATAGATAGGGTGTGTGTAGAAGTACCTGCCCTGTGTCTTGGCCGGACTAGGACGACTAATGGGGTTTAACGTGACCAGGACGTCTCCGAATGGGTTTCTTGGAATGTTTTGCAGGATATTCATGTTATATGTTAGGCAGACTTTATCCATATTCGCTTTGCGTGTTGTCGGTGATGAGAGTGTAAGAAAGTTCCAGCTTGACCAAGCTTTTTTGTTTCGTGGCATTAACGATAGATCCGAGTGCAACACAGCCTCGTTTTGAGACGTCTGAAAGCAAGATAAAATGGACCTTTCTTGTTCGGTGGCCGAAGGTCCGATAATAGACAGCGCCTGGTCACCATGGGTTGCTAGGATGACATGATCATATGTTTCTGTTTTCCCGTTCTCGAGGTGCAGGCGCACCCGGCCTTGATTGTCGTTAGATACGTTCCTGACCGGAGTATTGACAAAAAGATGATTTGGTGGAAAGCCCTTCACAACGGCGTCGATATACGATCGGGCACCATTTTTGAGTGTCAGCCACTGTGGTCGAGCAGCGAGAGTCGATAAGAGGTGGTGATTCCAGCTTGATCTTGTCAGCTCATACCGCTTTCACAGACTGTACTACCTGGGTACTCACAGAAACCGAACGAGAGTGGCAGCTGGAAACTCCAAGACACACTTATCAGGACTTGTACTCCAGACAGCTGCCGTTATCGGTATCAAATAGTCGTCGCGAAAACCATCTGAGTATCCTTCGCGGTCCAGATATTCTCCAATCGTGAGAGATTTGCGAACATGGTTCATCATATTGTCTCCGTTGTATGAAGGCTCGAACTCTTCCTCATCTATGAGAAGATCTAGGGCGAATTGATTGAACCGAAGAATGTCAAACAGCGTTCTCCACATCCTTGGAGAGAAGATATTTTTGCTTTGACAGAAGATGGTCCCTAGACTTTTGCCAGCCCATTCGAAAAGCCCCTGATCCCGGGATACACTGAAGCTCATTTCAGTGGGTTCTGTTTGAACCCCAATCTTGTTGAGAAAATTTATGAAATTGGCTATCACGTATTCAGTGGTTTGGCCAACGTAACCAAAGGTAAAGCAGCTAGCTACTCACGGTATGTTGCAGTATTCAGCACGATGAACCCAGCATCCACGGCCGTGTTGTATTTCCCGGCCTTCCATTGAACCGTATTGGTGTGACCACCCAACCGGTCCGCAGACTCGTAGAGGTAGACATCGTGATATGTTCTATTCAGAGCCCATAATGCGGCAATGCCCGAGGCGCCACTGCCAACAATGGCAACTCGTTTCCTGGTGAATCTGTCAACGGGGCGACTCATGGGAGCGATGAATCAATGTATGCGATGAGCTGCACAGCGAGATGGACATGAAATGAGGATTCGGTTGGGAAATGGAGGAGAGGAACTGAGCACATTTGTCTAGAAAATGGCAGAGTAGCAGAGGAGAGCTTGCACATGTCAAAGAGACCTGAGCACAGCTCACTCAAGGTGACCAGGGCGCGACTGGGGAGGGGAGCTTTCCGGCGCCACCGATGGGACACTGCATATTGGTGGCCAAATCTGATTCGGTGACGATGGTGAAGCAACCCGCAGAAGACAGAAACAACTCACACATGCTGGGGTTCTGGCCGCAGAGACATATCTGCAATCAGACGAATTTCAGGTTGTTGGCACAGGGCAAAGGCAGTGGAGCAAATACGTGGGCCAGCTGTCTGCCAGCTCGGAGATTTTGCAAAGAAACCCAAGAGCGGTGTTGGGCGTCTACCGAGGTTTTTGGCGAGAGGTGAGACGACATGATACATAGACTCCGAAAGGGCGTCAAGGTGAGCCCCACCAGAGCTGTGTGGCTGGCTGGCTTCCTCGATTTGGCTGGGACCAACCTCTCCTGTGTTTGATTTTACTTGATCTACGGACGGCTAGCCTAAGCTACTGGTGGGCTGCCAACAGATTTCATCAGAAGTATCTGATACCGATAGTGCATATTGTAACGTTTTCAGAGAGCGGGCATGTCTTCTCACACTGCGAAGCTTCTCGATGACGATTGCAGCTGCACAAGGTGCAGCCAACACCTCGTCCTATTACGCGAGTACGCCATTCTGTCTGCTTGCGGAATGGCCTGGACTGGAACAAGGCGGCACAGAGTTGCCAATGTCCAGCGAGCACAACGTGGGCGCATCTGGAAAATACTTTCGTCATGATTCTGACAGAAGCCTAAGGCCCTCTTGACGAGACGCAGGTCGCTTGAAAGTAAAACTGTCGTCTCACATTGGCATGTCGAGCACTCAACGGGATCGGCTAACGTAAAAAGACGAGTCACCAATTCTTGAAAGCGCCGTGAAGCATAACTTCTATCAATATGCCCAGCACTTCAACCGTACGCCATTGACTAGGTCTTGACGTAAAGCCTTTTTTTCTTCATACCGGGGGAATCAACTTTTTTTATGAAGAGAAGAAAATTTTCTAAAAGTTCCCAAAACAGCTTGGAATGATAAGGTATGGACGGTTGCTCAACGCACGGACCATATTGCTGAGTCACGAACTCTCCCTCCTTTAGGTGGTTGGGTGGCTCAGCTCTACTGTGGTGGTGCCTGTTGCTGCACGTGAACACTGCGTTAACTTGCAGCAATGATGTACATAGAAAGTACCCACAGGGAGCTGCATGTAGGCAACAGTACCTCGAAGCTGTCATCGACTTCGTACCTGTTTCGTCAGCCAACATCTGGACGTACCTTACGCAACCTTGTCGCAACATTCCAACTCAACACGCACAGGCGCATCAACTCCATAGACGAAACGCCCCGTCTCTGCGCTCTTGATCCTCAGAGACTGCCAGATTGATTTTTGACTACCGTTTCTCTCGATCCTTGAATCTACCTGCATCCCTTACTCGACAAAATGGCGAATCCTCTCGATACCGATGTTGGTTCCGAGCTCTTTGGCTCTTACGAGGCAGAGCTCAAGCTTGTTCAGGCCGATTTGGCGCAGAAGTTGGATCAAATTCCGGAGTTGACGGGAGAACCGCGCAAGGCTGCCGCCAGTCAGGCCGAGCGCGCCCTTGAGGAAGCCGATGAACTGGTACTGACGCCGTTGTCCATCTGCCTCACGAAGCAACACTAACATCTTCGTTTTAGCTAGGACAAATGCGACTAGAAAAACAAAATATCCCGACCTCTTCACGAGCCAAAGTCAATCAGCGCTTCCGCAACTACGAATCCGATATCGATGCTAGCCGCCGAAAGCTTGCTAGCCTTGCCTCGAACCGAGCTGCTCTATTTGGTTCACGTTATACCGATGAACCTGATGGCTCTACAGATATCAATTTGGAGCAGCGGCAGCAACTGCTTTCTGGGACAGATCGACTTGATAGGAGCACGCAGCGCTTGATTTCCAGCCAACGACTTGCCAACGAGACCGAGGCCATCGGCGCAGAAGCTCTAGCTGATTTGCATAGGCAGGGAGAAGTCATTCGTCACACACACGACACTCTCTTGGATAGTGAAGGCTATGTCGATCGAAGCGTAAAGACGTTGAGGGGGATGGCTCGGAGGTAATGTGAAGTATCACCAGACGTGGCAAGGTCTTTGGCACTAACGAATTGAGCAGCATGGCAACGAACAAGATGATCACCATTTCCATCATAACTGTTCTGGTGCTTTTGATCATTGCCGTTATCTTTAGCAAATTCAAATAAACCTTAGATCATGCTATTGGAGTTTTTGGAGGATATTCGGAGTTTTGATTTATTTATCTGACCTGTTTTTGTCTTGGCCTGCATTGATTGTTCTTGGTGAACACCTACAAGCTATTGTTAAAGCAAGAGCACAGCCTTTCTTATTTGAACATTTATATGAGATATGGACTGTTTGTCGCGGTATATAATAGTTGACTAGAAGAATTAATAATTCAGCATCTGAGGAAAAGCCCATGTTATTAGACGTGAGTTCTCATGAATAAGGATATCTAGCTAAGTGAGATAATGAATCTAGTAATGCTTTGAAGTTGAAGAAGAAGAAGAAGAAGAAGAAGAAGAAGGTGAAGGTGATCAGTAAATTTGATTTCTCTTTAGAATATTGGGACTTCCATCTCAAGAGACCCCAAAACGAACTCAAGCTGGTTCCCTTTGGCGCCGTTTTTACCTGGCCACATCATCTGATTCAGAGGTACAAGTACATAGGACACAAAACCAGACCACACACAGCCCAGCCATCATATAAGTAGTAGGTACGAGCTTTGGTAAGCTGTTTGATCGTATTGGGGATTGTGGGTAGCTCTACACAGCCGACAATCATCCGCGGAATCGCCGAAATTGCGGCACGCATTCTTACGAAGAGGGTTTCCTCACGACCTGTTCAGCCTTTTGGACCTTAGCTTCGCAAATCCTGCACAAAAACACATCTTCACCCTCCCATCTGCTCTACCTTTCTTCATCCGCCGATTCCTCTCGGCATTGTAATATTCTCTGTTGTGCCAAAGTCTCACCGAACCTCGACTGTAGTTCTACCGTTGAAACGTTCTACCTGCAGCTCGCTACGTGCTCAACGTGGCCTCCCAGCCCCCGATGTCTGAATTCTTAGGGTACGGTAACCTTCATTGCCTTGTGCTTCTTCTTCTTCGCAGCTGACATGTTAGAGATTAGGTCTCGCATTTCGCTAATCTCTAAGAGCGATATTCGGTAAGATCTTGATTTGCTCCGCGTCCCCCACGACGCTCGTTAACAGCCAGTGGAGCTACGTTGGAACTCTCCACGAGATCAATTCGGATGAATCGACTGTGTCCCTTGAAAATGTCCGCTCTTTTGGTACCGAGGGTCGGAGAGGCAGGCCTGAAGAAGAGGTCTCCCCTTCGGACCAGGTTTACGAGTACATCGTCTTTCGGGGTAGCGATGTGAAGGATCTACGCATTGAAGAACATCCCTCAATCAAAGAAACTAAGGCTCCGGTCATGCCTGATGACCCGGCTATTGTTGGCGTAAGTTTTAATTGCTCTACACTTCCTTCAATCCCTCATATGATGAACTATTGCGGATGTAAACATTTTGTCACGTCGGAAAGCGCAAAAACAATGTCGATATTTCCGTTGCCTTCCTTCTGATCTTCGAAGGGATTTATATTTCCAATATGTCTGGAATCAATGGCTTGAGAACACTAGGCTAACAGTTTCTTGGAAGGCTCGAGCACGCCCTGGAGCGCAAGGAGCAAACCAGAACCCCCCTCCTGGTGCTCCTGGGTTTCAGCACCCTTATCCTCCTAACAACTTCTATGGTGGCCCGCCTCCTCCTGGTTCTTGGGGTCGAGGCGGACCTGGTCCCATTTCCGGCCCAGCCTTTGCAAATATGCCATACCCTCCACCTCCTGGGTGGTTCCCTCCTGGTCAAGGGTTTCCACCTGGCGGACCAGGCGGCCCAGGCCCATGGAGCAATGCCCCATTCCCCCCAGGACCCGGGGGTCCTCTTGGTGCCGAAGCAGGCTCTGGCCAGCGCGGCCCCTCTGATACTCCATCGTCCTCTCAAGACTCCAAGCCGGCTCCCATTGGACCAGGATCAGATAAGTCTAAGCCGACATCGGCATCTCAGCCACCTCCCACAGAACCAAAGAGCCTGGCTCAGGCCGCTCGACAGCCAAACAACGGACCAACCCCTCCAGCTCATTCTAAACCCTCCGCTGAAGAGGTCAGAGCTGCAGTCACAACCTCGACTTTGAATGGATCCTCCACCCAGGCGGCCGACGCTGCGAAGGCAAATCACGCGGCTCCCAGAGGCAACCGCATTACTCCAGTAATTCCACTAACTGGCTCAGCAGCCAAACCCTTCCAGCCTCCTTTTGCAGAAGAAAAGGCGGCTCAAGCTACTGTTAAAACTGCAACAAATGGTCCGGCCAGTGTACAAGATGCTACCAACGCGGCTCGAGCTGCCGTGGCAGTGGCAATGGCACAACTAGGTAACAGTGGTGGAAACGCTATGGACAATCTGACGAACAAGGTTAATGAGATGAGGCTTAATGCTGGAAGAGGCACCACGACTTCCAATCGTGGTCGTGGACGAGGAGGACGCCCGACAAAGGTTGAGGTACCCGACTCTGACTTTGACTTTGCCCAGTCAAATGCCAAGTTCAACAAGGAGGACATCGTTAAGGAAGCCATTGCTGGCTCACCTCTGACCGAGACTCCTAACGGCTCAATAAGCAATGTCCCAGAGCCTGCGGAGACGGCAGTCCCAGTCGTCGCGTATAATAAGTCAACGTCATTTTTCGACAACATATCTAGTGAAGCTAAGGAACGAGCTGAGAATAACGGCCAAAAGCCTGGCGGGCGTGAATGGCGTGGTGAGGAACAGCGTAAGAATATGGAAACCTTCGGACAAGGAAGTGTCGATGGTGGCTATCGCAATTACCGTGGACGCGGACGCGGCCGCGGCGGCCGAGGTCGTGGATACAGCCGTGGTGGACGAGGCGGCCCTCGCCCACAATTTCCGTCGACCGCTACCAGCCAATGAGCGCCATCATAATTTGCCTGAACCCGGCCTGATTCCTCCAAAACCTAAAGTATACAATCTCGTTCATCAGTTCATATGGTTGAACTAGGTTGGCATAGCACCATTTTTTTCTCGTTGATTTATTATGCGACATGAGCGAGCCATAGGCTTCTTGCATTCCTTCTATTTATTGTCGAATTGTTGTATCAAAATTTGCAGGGGATATGTGCTTTTCTGGACTTGACTGCTGCAGCAGGGATGAGCTAGTGGCTTTCTGCTCTTACTGGCTCCCAGACTAGTATCAGGATATGGTTTTCACTGGTTATGGACCTTAACGAATGACCTGGAGTTTGGCTTGCCTTGGAAGGGGGTTGGGGACTGGCATTGCGTGAATCGTAACTTACGTCTTGACGAAAAATCTCGCCGGTATGACGGTTTGAAACGAATCTTTTGAATTGACGAAGATGTAAGGACTGTATGTGGACAAGATGTTTTCCTTTAGGGCTGGTTGCTGGGGGCGGTTAAAAAAAACACAAGTAACAGAATTACAAGTTTGATGATTCTGTTAATTAATTGATGGCTTTGGAAATGCTGGCTATGACCAAAGCTCCTCAGAAAATATGTATCCTGTTACCAAATAGTGACTTCACAATAATTTATACTCGTTTATTGGGTTCAAGTAACTTTGCTATCATATTAGCCTGTGTTATTAGCCTGTGTTATTAGCTGGATGATGTAGCTATTAATGCATTAATTGCATACATGTAAAGAAGCTGAAATTTTCGTTCATTACATGGTGGGATCTTAGGGGCTGGTTGTTCACAGACTGGTAGACTGTGGATGTTCATGGAATTTTCTACCTTGCCCCGCTAACGTCATTCACACATCCCACTACGGCGGCGTGACACATTTCTGTCAGCTTGTCTAGAAGCTACACTACAGGGTCACAATGCGCACATTCCAGTGTTAAGCAGTTGTATTCAAAACCTGTACAAAGCGCCTCGCAGTCATGCTGCTCTGGTTCTACTTTCAGCTTTGCGTAGTTCCATATCGTGCTCAATCATCTAGCCCCCGCAATATTTATGGTAGGGGATCCTGCTGTTGGCGCCGTTAACCTTGGCCACGAAACAATTGTTGAGCTCCAAATATTTTACGCAAGGTTCGCAGCACACCATGTCGACCCGACAACTACGAAAGCTCCAGAAGCAAAGAGAGCTAGGAGAGTCGACTCATCATGACTCAGAGGAAAGCGACGATGCTGAAGAGACTGCACCAGTGACGGGGAAGCCTCGAATCAACTTGTTTGCAGCACTAGGTGGGGATGATGAGAGCGGTGCTCAGGATCATGAAGAAGAAGAGGAAGAACAACCTGATGATGCTGATGCCCATGCGGAAAAAGAGTCTGGGGTTTCCGCCGGCAGTAAAAAATCTAAGAACAAGAAGAAGAAAAAGAAATCAAAGAAGGCCAAGGCAGCACCTGCAGCTGGTGATGTTGAGCCAAGCGGCGAAGACGAGATTGACAAGGCCATGAGAGAGCTGAAAATTCAACCCCAACGGCAGGATGCAGCTTCACCTAATTCAGCTTCTGCCAGTGGTCCCCATGACCGCCTTCTTTTGACTATCAATCCCTATCATCTCAAGGCAGTCAATGAGATGCGGAATCTATTTGGAAGGGACGTTATGGAGGCAGTCGACGCAGAAGAGGAACAAGAACACCGAGGCGGAAGACGGCGGGCTGTGGTTCAACGAAATGTCGACTTGGAGACTTTTTTGCGAGAACCACCAGGCGCTCCAAAATTGCCCGAGGTCTCTTTACGGCGTAATGTCTTCATTCAAGGCAAGGAACATTGGCCGTTACGTACGCCCGGCGGATTATCAATGAAGGAGATGCAAAAGGCACCAGATGGTTCCTGGACAGAGTATGCCTACGCCTATGATCAAGAATACGACGCTACTCAAGCAGTTTTTTTTGCCTGCGTACAGATCGGAGACCCCATGCGAATGGTCCACTTGCTTAAGAGCGTCCGTAAGTATCTCCAATATCCCAAACGTCCTGTTGAACTTTCCACTAAAGGATTCCCTCCACCCCCCTGTAGCTTATCATGTCTCGACTTTATTGCAAGTAAGCAGTGTAGCCAAGCAAGATCAGAACATGGCCCTGGCGGCGGAGCTTTGTGAGCGCGCGCTTTTCACCTTTGGACGAGTTGCAACTTCAGCGTTCCGACAAAATCTGGAACAAGGAAAAGCTCGTCTAGACTTTAAGCGCCCCGAAAATCGCCAGCTGTGGCTTGCAGGCTATCAATATCTCAAGAGCCTCATCAGAAAAGGAACATATCGAACGGCATTAGAATGGGCGAAGCTCCTTTACTCGTTAGATCCTGAGGATCCATACGCCATGAGGCACTTCATCCACTCACTGGCTATCCGAGCGTATGAATCAAGCTGGCTAGTCGACTTTTTGGGTCAACTCGAAAAGATGAGTGGCAAAGATGACACGATCTATATTCAGCAGAGTCGAGTATTAGCACGATTACAGATGGGGGATGCGGAGCAAGCAAGAAAAGATCTCATCGACGGGATGCAACAACTCCCTTGGCTGTATTGTGCCCTCTTCCAAGAGCTTCATCTCGATGCTCCACCATCCATTTGGGGCATCAGTGCAGACTCTGATGCAAGGTCATTCTGGACAAAGTTGTATATATATCAAACAAAAGACTCTTGGGATAATGCACAAGCAACGGCTCTTCTGCAAGATGTAGCCAAAAGCATTAGTCGAGTCAACGTGGCTGCCCTGCCAAAAGATGATCCTCCCGTTGATCGGGGATCAACCAGGCTGGTTTATCTCGAAGGGGCAACCTCTCTACTATCAGCTGCGCCAAGGGATATATTGGACAGTCAGCCGAATTATGAATCGGACCCTTTACCCCCACCAGAAGACGAAAACATATTTACGAATGAGTCGACCAAACTTCCATGGGCGAGTCAGCACCAAGACGAGCGGCAACAGGGTCCTGGACGGCTGGGTAACATTTTGGCTCAGATGCAGGAAATGCTTCCCCGTAGACGTAGGCCAGATGGACTTGATGTCCCTGAGGGGGGAGAAGGAGATCTACAAAACTTCGATGGGCTTGATATCGACATGGATGATGAAGAGCTTCGGCAAGACATTGCAGAACACATAGCCAGTCACAACGAGCCAGGGATGCTAGCCGACTTGCTAAATATGTTCGGCATTGGTACATCTAGCGGCGGTGGAGGAGAAGATGGAGACACGGGGCCGGGGCATATAAATGGCCTACCAGGAGCATGGCCAGATGATTATGATGATGGTGATAGGCATCCTAACGATAGTGCCGGGAGATGAAACTGTCAATCCTCTGAAACGTAAGTGGCTTGTGGCTGACCGATATTCATGCTCATATGAGCCATGGTCAAATGCACCCTTTCCATTCGCGACCTTATGCTGATTGATAGCCGGTCGTTTAGCAGAGGATATGATGATACCTATGGGAGGAGCTGGCTATGAGCACACTCCACAGTCTGGACTGGTCGGGTCAGTCAGAGCTACTGCGCGCCAAAAGCTGTGTGCTCTGCCGGACAGCCAGCCGGGGAAGATTTAAGAATGTCTCATTGGCGCGAGGTTTGTGGCGAGCATTTGGGGTCTGTTAGAACTCCGAGGGACGGGCAGATCATTCGGATATGCGATTGAAATCGGCCGAAGGTTAGTGTGAAATCACCTCACGGGTGCATTATGACATACATGCATACGTACTACTACACGGGGGTAAAAGTAAGATTTGCAGGCATTGGATGCCTATTTGTAGCTGTCTTTGGGTTGGTGACGGTGATTGTAGGTCTAGAGGTGTGGACTAGTGGACGTTTGTTCTCTTCCAGCGCCAGTAAGTAGCTAAACATGGAATCTCCGCCATACCCTTGACCGAGAAGCCCTTTGCTTGCACGAAGGGAGCAGAGCCGTCATTCTCAGGGATCTTGACTAATAAGAGTCTGTGCTAGTTAAGAGATATAAAATACTCGCTATTGGCAGGGTTATGCTTATTGATTAAGTAATATGTTGAATGAGGGATCTTCTAGTCTATTAGGAAACGAGGGGAAAGACCGGGTATTGCAAGATACGATTAGAACACCGAGTCAAGTACCGCCTTGCTCCCTTAATTCAGTCAATGTGATAGAGTCATTTTTTTTTCCCGCTCCTAGTTATTCGTCCTCCACCTTGCTGACTTGCAGCAGAAGTGACATGCTTTTCATATTGGCTCATCTCGTGCGTGCGTGCATGTCGCATGAATAGAGAGAGTGAGAGTGAGAGACAAGCTGCTATTTTGACGTAGGTTTAGGAGGCTACCCGAGGGCCACGCGTGCATTGGGGTATGATTGGTCTGTATAAGATGGAGTGGGTTTGATCAACTAGAAATGTCTTTCTTGGATTATGCTTGGGTAAGGTTTAGTTGATGTGTGGACGATTTGGGTAAGGTGATGGAGAAGAATTAGATGATGCTGTAATACCGCAAAATCTCACTAAATTCAACCAAGGCTAAGGCACTTGGCGCACTGAATAGCCCTATATATCAATTTGGAAATAGTAATGCTTGATAAAACGGTCGGCCACATGGCTAGTTTGGCAGCACTTATTTAATTCATTGAGTATGGTCGTTGTTACCGTAAACAATTGATATTAATAATAGATTGTTTAGTTTTTAATATTGGTTGAATTAAGTGAGATTTTGCGGTTTGTCTACGGCCTATCAAGACACTTATGTATTACTGTAGTGGCGTTCAAGGTATGGTACCAAATCTACCAGAGCAGGGTAGTAGGTAGATACTAGGTAGTATTATACCGGTAGTATTATCCCGAATGCCATGATAGATGGATTAATCAATTGTCGATCGGCTTTCGTTCGGAGATGGACGGGCCCGAATAGTCCGTGATACTCCACCGTATCCTTTCCTTTCGGTTTTTTTTTTTCTTCTCCTACGGACTTTTGTTTTTCTCACCAGCTCTGGCTTCCATGGGTGAGAAGCCTAAAGCGGAGAAAGATTTTGCCCCTGCCTTGAAGTGGGAAAATAAGATGACATTGTGACTGTCAACTTTCGGGGCGCCACGGCTTTTGTTGAGGGGGGGCGACGGATGCCGCTTATTGGCAGCAAGGTGGAGGGCAAAGGGCGGAGAAACTAGAAGATATGGAAGACTGATTAGAAGAAGAAAAACAAAAGTGACAGCAGAGGCGCCAGACTTGGCAATTAAACGACGTAGGTGGCTGGCTATCTGGGGAACAACGCTTCTACTATGAGAAGCCAACCCGCACAAGCCAACTCGATAAATTTAATGGTAACCCGTAGAAGAGGCCGACTTATGATTATCTCAAGCTGCAGGGGTATTTATTTATTTATTTTTATTATATTTGTTGAAAATTGAGGAATTAAAAAAATATCTATAGGGTAAGGGTGGAGAAGCATCTACTTACTTATTATATAATTAATTATGTGATATATTATATGTTGTAGATGACTGATCCTCACTAACCATAATAAGTAAATGGTGGGTATCCCAGGCCAAGTCAAGCCAAGCCAAGCCAAGCCAAGCCGATTTTTTTGGCGGCTTGGCTTGGCTTGTTGGAAACGTTGCTGGAGAGTCGGTATGTATCACAGAGCATATACAAGAGAAAAAGACACAAAGACTGAAAAGAGAGGGCGGTGTCTATACATGGTATGTCATATACCTACCTAGGTAGTGTATCAACACCAAAAGGTTTACTCATCATGCACATGTATCAGCGGAACTATGTAAATTACCTACAGGTACTTCGTACAGATTCGGAGTTTCTGGGGAGGTGACGCTGACTATTTCGGGGTTTGTTCATGCAGACCGTCTGTTCAGGCTCCTCCTTCGTACATGCAACTCTGCTTTCGACAACGCGAGTGGTTACGCGATGCAGCGTTGGAGTGGAGCCACCCAGTTTGTTTTGGCCGGTGGTTGCATCCAGCATTCCGTATTTCACTTAGAGCTTGCAGGGGATGGGGGGAAGAGGAGGAGGAGGAGGAAAAGGGGGGGGGGGGTGAGGGGATCGCGCGCCCCCCTTTGATGCCCAATGAATGAATATGGGCGGCGGCCGGTCAGCAGCGCAGAAGCAGCTGTGGCCCGGGCCCGGAGCACAAAGGGACTCGGCCGGGACAGCGGCCAGTTTTGGTAAAAGAAAACGCTGGAGGGCCCGTGGTGTGGAGAAGGATGGTTCATTCTAGGGTGTTGGGGCCCGTTGTGGACGGCCGTCGCGTCGAGAGCTGATGAAGTCTTGGGGGGGTGCTCGCTGAATTTTGGTTGGCGGCGGTTATTTGTTTCTGATTTTTATTTTTTATTTATTTATTTATTTATTTTTTATTTATTTTAGTTGTTCTCACTACACCGCCGCTTCACGGATCAACTAGATGCGCCGTTGTAGTAGCAGAGAACAGAGAACCGAGAACCGCGGTTTCCCCCTCGGTGTATTACCCAATAGCCAGAAAGGTGCTGTAGCGTACCTACCTCGTACATACACCGACGGAGCATCCTAGGTACCTAGGTAGGTACCTAAGGTTAGAACCTCCCAGTTAGGCAGTACACGGTCAGCTTGCTAAGAATGAAGGATGCGGATTCATTCCCACTACAGCGCCGTTAGCAGTGCTACCCTATCAATAGACACAAAAAATCCAAAGAAGAAAAACAAGGAACAACTGCTGCTCTCCCCCGCATGGTGATTGCTGCAGAGAAGACGCCGAAAGCTGTCATATGCAGGGCTGTCTTACAATTGATAGTGTTTGTTTGTCGCGGGCATATTCCGCGCCACGGGTTCCGCATCTATCTGTATTCTAGGCTGCTATTTAAAACACACAAAAATAGAAAGCACTTAACCTCCTGTAAGGAAAAACAAAAACAAAAAGAAAGCCATAGTCTTCATCAGACAGGGCAGGGTAGGTGCTAAGCAAGGGAAAGTAATCATAAAATAAAATAAAACCATCTCACCATTGGCGACAACCCTAACGTTGTTCCCCAGATGGATGTCGGCCTGGATCAAAACCAGGGCAAAAGGCCCCAAGTGATCGTGTCACGTGGCGGCTCGGCGCGCCTCTTCTTCATGAGCCGTTGTGGCCAAGCGACAAAGAAAGAAAAAAAAAAAGTTCGATGATCGGGCTTCTCCATCCTCATGCATTGCATTCGTCCGCCCGTCCCCTGCTTGCTGGCCCGCCTTCTTTTGCCTTGTGCCAGTTGCCAGCCATCCCTCATCCCTCGCAACTCGCTAGCCTACGCAACAGCCACTAAACGACAATGCTCTAGTAGAAAACGATCCGGTCGCCGGACTCCACCCGCACCTCAGCCAGCAAGCTGCTGCATCTCCGCCAACCTGCCTTAGGATGCGTGGTCGAGTCGTTGAAAGCCTCACTAGATCAGCCCTTCCTTCTTGCGACTAGACCCCGACCAGCAGACACGACACAGCGTATTGGTAGGCCTGGTACTTGTACTTGGCCTTCTCTCTCCGCCAAAGAGCCCGCTGCCATCGGGCAGGAGGGGCCAAAGAAAAAAAAGATTTGCTGAAAGATCAAATATGAGCTGATTCGCCGATCACCACCTAACCTCCGTCACAGCTTGCTGCGCGGGACTGACGCAACGCCTGCACCGCAAAATTCTTTACCTCACGGACACGCGGGGAACATTGGCAAGACCCGAGAAATATTCAATATACCAAAGTTGGTTGACGTTTTTTTGCCTTTCTGATCGGCACGCCAGAGCATGGCTAGGACCACCACAAGCACCCCCTGATAAACTGAAGCTCAATTCTTCTTCTACCTTACCAAAAGCAACCCTCCTGCCCACCTCAGGCAAACTTACCATCGTATTTGCCATCTCTCAGCCTCTGGCGCTGCGTTTATCCTCCGTCATGTCAGGCGCGGTATCTGTTATATATCAGCGTCGTGAATCATATTCTCCCTGACGTTACGAAGCTGCTCTCCTCCGCTGCCCTGGAATCGACCTAATCGTCCCTCGACCGCCCGCCGCCCGCCCCGCCCTTCACTCGGCCGAATTCCCGAATCCCCCCATAGCTATTCCATTGACGCATGTCAACCTGTTCGCTGGATGATCTCAACGATCACATCTTCTTGAGTGGCATAATTTAGAGCCACCTCTCTTTTCAATTGTCGTCATGGGACCCGACGCGCCTCATCCTGGCGATGGCGCCAGCTCCCACGATACGCCATCAGTCTCCCAACATGAATCGCCTGGCCAACAACCCCAACAACAGCAATACATCTTCAGCTCAACGCATCCACCGCAATCGACGCAATTCACTCAGCAGCAGCAGCGCAGCGTAAAACGCCCTCGGCCTGTCAAGTCATGTACTGAATGTAGAAAGCGAAAGTTACGATGCGATCGTCTGTGCCCTTGCTCGCAGTGCCAGAAATCCAACCGTCCCTGTAGGTATGCGCCAGATCAAGACTCGGCCAACCTATCTGATGGTTCGGATGCTGAGAGTACTGAGCCGAGCCGGCCATCCAAACGCACCCACCCCGTGGCTCCAGCATATCCTGGTGAACCATCTACGTACACAACAGAGCGGTCTCTGACACCAAAGGCTGCTAAAAACGGCGAGACTCCGAGCTTGCTCTTGCTTGAAGAGCTTTCTCTACGGATGGAACGGTTGGAGAAGCAGGCTATGGTGCGAAGTCCCGCTGCAACGGACCTCAGTGCCGGTAAGATTGTTGTCGCAACCCCGGAGACTATTAGGGGGTTGACAGTCAAACGTGGGGCTGGACGGACGCGATACTTTGGGCAAAATGACCCTCGTGTGCTGTTAAACTTGGTGAGAGCATTTGTGGCCCTGGGAGAATATTAGAATGCTCAGACTTAACTCTAACCAGTTTTGTAGTTCGACGAAGCTAAATCATATACAGCTCAAAACTTCCACAAGGAGCCTTTCCCCATGTTCGAAAGCCTTCACAAACACTTACGAGCTTACTATACGAAGTCGCTGAAACCTATCACTGTCTTTGTCGACTCTATGATGCCCATTAACAAACGCATGACTGATATTCTACCGAAGAAGGCAGTTTGTGATCGCCTCGTTGCCAGCTATATTGACACTTCCGAAACGATTTATCGAATCCTTCATCTACCAACATTTGCCGAGCAGTACAATCAGTATTGGGAGGGCAGGGCGCAGTCCGAGCACTTTTTACCACAACTCCTCGCAGTTCTGTCTCTCGCATCCCGGTTTGAGACCAAGTCAAAAGGAATGGGACATGAACGGACTGAAGGCGTACATATCCCGACTTCCGTTGCCCTGGTACGGATCTGGCTTGATAGCTTGAAGGGCAAACAACTGGTTGATCTTGCCACGCTCCAGGTAGAGGTCCTGCTATTGCATGCTAATCGAATGATTACACTACGGGCTCAAGATTCCTGGAACCAATTGGGGTTTGTTGTGCGCATGGCGATGACTATGGGTCTCCATCGAGATCCCTCAGAGTTTGAGCCGCGAATGACGGTCTTCATGGGAGAAATCAGAAGGAGGCTCTGGTTTACGATTCTTGATATGGATTTGCACATGTCTATCGCCTCTTGCTTGCCTTGCATGATTCGAGAAGGTGATTTTACATGCCGTCCGCCTCGAAACCTGGATGATAGCGAGCTTTACCCCGGCATGACCGAGTTGCCTCCCTCCAAGCCAATTGACCAAATTACCGACAACCAGATGCAAGTTTATGGTGCCATGACCCTCCCCACTCGGATGAAGGTGTCACATATGATAAACCGCATCGACACCATACGTGATTATCAAGAGGTGCTAGATGTTGGCGCAAAGCTGGATCGATTTATCGAAGACATCAACTATATTTTCCCACGACATGGACTGAACGATGCACAGAGAAGCAAAATTTGGAGATCGAGGGTCATACTTGATATGCACGTCCGTCGGCCACTATTGGCACTTTATCGACCATTTGCTATGGGGGCACCCGAAGCTCTATCACAGATCTCGCGAGCGTATCTCCGCTCATCCATGGTCATCCTAAAGTACTTGGATGAACTAGATCCGAATCTGCCTCATTTCCAGGATGTTGCCGATATGTATATTCAGATGTTGAAACGTGATGTAATCCAAGCCTCTTTGAGCGTGTGTTACTTCATCAGATCGGCAGTTCGTCCTATATCTGATGGCGGAATGCTTTCGCATCATGGGCTACGAGGTTCACCAGATCTGGCAGATGATTATCCATCGTATATACCCGATGACCTCATGCTCTGGTCTCCTCCACGAATGATTGCCACTGTACATAAGGCAATTGAGCTTTTGATTGGTAGCATGAGTGGGAGTGACACCAAGGACATTGTGTGCATGGCCATAGCCCTTGAGGTTTCTAGGAAGCCGGAGGCTAGCGGAGAAGAAATTACAAACAATCTGTTCGGCTGGCTGGATATCTGCTTGAAAGCTACTGATTTGACCTCAGAGAAGCTTGGAGAAGACCGAAGCAACTCCGATGGGTATAGATCTGACACTTATATGCATGGCCAAATGCCTTATATGCAGCCCGGATATAACATGGGTGGAGCGCCAAGCTCCGCTGGAGAGCTTGGTGGGTGGATAATGTGGGATGGTTGGGAATGAATGAGCTTTGGCTCTGAAGTCAGCCATTTAGTGAAAAAAAGGTGTAAGAAGTGCAAGTGCCTTTCGGATGCATGTTTCTTTTTTGAGGTTGATGGCAGACTGTGTGAGCTTTGCAAGTCTTATTGTCATGTTATATTCTTTTTGGGTGAATGGAGTTGAGCGGATGTAAAATATTGGTTCTCGGCAGGCATTTGAACCACGGAACTCGGCGAGTTTTCTATTTGATTCTGGGATACAATAGGAAAGATACCCTTGGGCATACGAGGAAAGAAATGACGATGCGATGGAAATTTCAAATAATATATCTATTTCTACACAGGAAAATGGTTTCATGACCTTGAAGTATACAACTTAATGGACTATTGAGCCGCCCTGCTCTTTTATTGTCCTTGCATTACCCCCCCACCTCTTGTTAACATGATGGGCGCCATTAGTTTGTCAATACCGGCGACTTGCCATTCCACTCATCTGACTCTGCAGCCTTCACCATCCATTTCCCCAGGCTTTCACGACTAATGGTAGGGTTCCAGCCACAGCCGGCGCCATCATCCGGATATACCTTGACCTCTGCAGCCGGGACTTCAACCAACCTTGCCGGCCGGGCGAACACAAACGGCACACCACTGTTTTTGATCAAAGCATCCAGGTTATTGTGGTCTTTGATGGTGATTTTCATAGTACTGTGACTCATGACAAAGCGTATAGGCAGACTGAGGTTCTGGAAGGAGGAGCCAGCGCCAAAGAGGGAATTGACGACGATTTTTGGTGGACTCGTGAAAGGGGTGTTGGTGATGGCTGAGAGGAGAGTCTTGCCTGTAGATGTGAGTAGATCTGCGGGTGAGTCTGGGCTGAGGGGAGCGAAAGGGTTCTCGCTCGTGCGGCGTGGGTTGATGGTGGTGAGGATGGCGGAAGGGAGAGTTGGTGTGGAGAGGGCTTTTTGGATGTCAGATTGGGAGGATGCGGTTCCTGAATTCCATATATTAGCAATTTTTTGTCTTGTCGAATTTCGTCTTGAGGGTTGAAAAAAGAAAACAACATACCTTTGATGATGGTAAGGTTTGGATGCTTGGGAAGGGAGTCTGGGTTGCGGGCCAAGACTGTGACGGTGTGGCCGCGCTCAAGGGCTTCTTGGAGGGCGATGCTGCCATTACGGCCGGTGGCGCCAGAGATGAAGATGTGCATTTTTGGAGGGGGATTTGACTAAGTATAGTGTAGATGGTGATTGGAGGTTTGGCGCAAAGAAGTGTTAGGTCGTGATGGGTTGTTGTATAAGTCGAACAAAGAAAGCCTTTGGGGAGTGATGTATTGGGGCAATGTGGCTTTGGAAAGGGTTTTTTTGCTGAATTAGATGATTAACCTGGTTTATTCTTGGGGGTTTAAAATCTATCTACATCTGCTACACATGCTTGCTTTATATAGTTCTGCTTATACCATCTGTTGGATCGGGGATGGTTGAATATGTTGTGTTGACTCGGCCGATAGAGATGTTCGGATCCGTGGCACCGGCTGGTCGGGGGAACACTACAACCAGGTACTTATGTACTTAGGTGGGCAGTGTAACGGTCTGGTGTTTTGTATTAGAAATCAATTGGAAGGCTTGACGTTATTTTGAACTTTTATTTTTAATTTTTGCATTTGCTTTTTCGTAGTTTGGTCATCACCATCATTGTCATCATTATCATAGGTAGTACCGGGGGAGATATCTCTCATCATAGGTACCTAATGTTCTAGTAGAATGGCCTCTGCCATGGACCCGCGGACTTCTGGCTTATATAAGCCTCCCCGACGGGACTGAGCCGATGTTTGCCTCACATTGTTGTTACGGAGTAGAATGGGACAAGCAAGTTCAGACATTTACACATTACTCCGTATAGGGCACTGCTTAAAGTGGTAATTAGCCCACATTTTTTTTCCATTACGGAGTACTATTTGCTGCGGAGAGCTCGGAGAGCGCGGAGAGTAAGACCTCGGCTTGAATCTCACGGCTAATCTAATTCGGAGCTCTCCCCGCATTTTGGATCGCCGTCTCGAAGGAGGGCGCTACATGTTAAATGCAGGTGAAATGCCGATTGATATAAAAAAGGGAACATATCTCGTCGGTGAAGGGATTTGAGGCCCCTTTATATATCGTATTGGAATCACTCACCGATTGCTGCAATCTGAGACCGTGCGCCTGGGATTGATGTGACCTGGATCCTTTGGCTTACGCATTTTTGTTCTCTGGCTAACATAATATTTTCTATGGACTTATTTTGATAGCCGACGTCAGCGTATTTTCACATATCCTGTTTCATCAGTGTCTCCTTTTGCATTACACGCCCCTTTCGATTTTTATTTGATATACCCGAATATCATCATGGCTCCGAAGCAAAAGTCGCCAGTGTACGTGTTGGGGGTGGGCATGACCAAGTTCATCAAGCCCAGAGGCAAGGTCGACTACACCGAGCTTGGTTTCGAAGCTGGCGTCAAGGCACTCCTCGACGCCCAGATCAACTACGATGACGTCGACCAGGGCATCGCCTGCTACTGCTACGGCGACAGCACCTGCGGCCAGCGCGTGTTTTACCAATTCGGCATGACGGGCATCCCTATCTACAATGTCAACAACAACTGCTCGACGGGGAGCACTGGTCTGGCTATGGGCCGAACCTTCATTGCTAGCGGCGCAGCGGACTGCGTCATGGTCGTGGGCTTTGAGAAGATGAACCCGGGCAGCCTGAAGACCTTTTGGCAGGACCGCGAGAACCCGACCGGCACCTCGGGCAAGATGATGGAGGAGACGAGGGGCGTGACGAATTCCCCTGGAGCAGCGCAGATGTTCGGCAACGCGGGCAGGGAGTACATGGAAAAGTATGGAGCGACACCGGAGGACTTTGCGGAGATTGCTCGCGTGAACCACCTGCACTCGCCTAAGAACCCGTATTCGCAGTTCCAGCAGGTGTACACGCAAGAGGAGGTGCTCAAGTCGCCTATGATCCACGAGCCTCTGTCGAAGCTGCAGTGCTGCCCGACCTCGGATGGTGGTGCCGCGGCCATTCTGGTTTCGCAGGACTTTCTCGACGAGCGCCCGCACCTCAAGGCCCAGGCTATCCAGATCGCTGGGCAGAAGCTTGCCACGGATTCAACGAGCCTGTTCTCACGCAGCGCCATCGACCTGGTGGGCTACGGCATGAACCAGATCGCCGCCAAGGCGGCTTTGGACGAGGCCGGCATCACCGCACAGGATGTGCAGGTCGTGGAGCTGCACGACTGCTTCAGCGCCAACGAGATGGTGGTGATCGACGCGCTGGGCCTCAGCGAGAAGGGCAAAGCCCACGAGCTCGTCCGCAACGGCGACATCACCTACGGCGGCAAGTACGTCATCAACCCGTCCGGCGGCCTCATCTCCAAGGGCCACCCCCTCGGCGCCACGGGCATCGCGCAGTGCGCCGAGCTCGTCTGGCACCTGCGCGGCTGGGCGAACAACCGCGACGTGCCCAACACCAAGTACTGCCTGCAGCACAACCTGGGCTTGGGCGGCGCGACGGTGGTGACGGTGTACCGCCGCGCTGACGGAGCGGTCGCGCCCAAGGTGGACTCGGAGACGGTGGGCAAGCTGAACAAGCAGGGCTATAACCCGGCGACGGAGGCGAAGGGCTTCACGGCCCAGCAGGCGGATGCGGTGCGCAGCAAGAAGGCCAGGAGTGATTGGGCTTTGCAGGATACGCAGACGAAGGTGGAGGCGCGGTTCTAGGCGCAGGCGGCATGAGTTGTTAATCCTGATGGCGATTACGGGTCAGGGAACACTCGTTACTTGGAGGATGGGTTAGTGTTGTTGTATTTATATTGTGCGTATGCAGTATTGCTACGAGATTGTCGTTGATTGCCTATACATGCATCGTACTATTTTTAAGTATTACTAGGATGGCATCGAGAATGAACATGAATATTGATATAATGAAATTATCAGTCTATTTCTCTTGAACTAAGACGTAAATATATTTCACAGTTTCTACATGATTTAGTACTTCAGCTTGGCGTCTCTTTCATAACATTAGCCTGGTCTGCTCCGTTTCTAGTCATACAATTATGGCCATCCTTTAATAGAATTGAGAGCCCACATAAGACAAATGACTATAAACCCCTAATCGATGAGGGCATGTCCGAATCGTCTAGAATAGTATATACATGTATACGCCGTTTTTAAAGCAGCGGTCAGGCTCTGAAGGGCGCGGACTGGGCGGCAGATACGACGAGGCTAACAAGATGCTAGAATAAGGCTACGGATGGTATTACACGATATGTTGTATAACGGGGTATTTGCTAGAGCTTTTGAGTGATACGGAGATTGGGGGTGTGTGGCCTGGAGTGTTGTTCTTGGATTAGTTGAAGCAGGTAAGGAAGTCATCGCGGCGCACGGCGTCCCGATCATGAGATAAGACAAATGATGAGAGAGATGTGGCATAAGACAGTGGAGGATGCTGCACAAGGCAAAGTTAGTATATACCGGGTCTTATAAATTTCGCCAACTTCCAATAAAAAAAAAAAGAGGCGGTGAATTATTATCGCATCTCATCTATATTAAGATATCCCCCCCCCCCCGGCGACTTCACTGTTTCGGAAGCGTTGGATTCTCGGGAGGAGGCAGCAGTGAGCAAGTTTCAACTCTCGCCCCAACTAACTAACACCTCTTTTGGCTCAATAAGCGTCGTGAACGTGCGCATGAGCAGCCGTGGCGCAATTGCCGCAACAGTCCATTCTATTCCAGCATTATTAATCGCATAAGCAAGCAAACTCAACTTAAAAAAAAAAGGGAATCCCTTTACTTTTCTCTTCTCTTCTCATTACTTTTCTCTGGTTAGCCTCTTTTCATCTGCTTCCCTTCATCGCCCATCTTTCGTCTACTGCGTTATAATAGTGGACTGCTGCTGCTGCCAACACTCGACTAATCCCGAGCTCTCTACCTACCTACCCCCGCAAATCGCATCATCGTCCACGTTTCTTGACCCCCCCCGCCGCTACGAGCTGTCAAACCAACACCTTCACCCCAAAAAAACTAGTCATAATGGCCGACACGCACACTTACGAGTTCAACGTCACCATGACCTGCGGTGGCTGCTCTGGCGCCGTCGACCGTGTCCTCAAAAAATTAGACGGTAGGTGAAAAAAGGAGAAAAATCGCTTTTGGCGCGCCTCCAAGCTAGCTGAACGCCTCCGACTGACATCTATATTTTCTCTCCACATCTGCAGGCGTCGAGAGCTACGACGTTTCCCTCGAAACCCAACACGTCAAGGTCGTTACTGGGCTCCCGTACGAGACGGTCCTGACCAAGATTGCCAAGACGGGCAAGAAGGTCAACTCGGGCAAGGCGGACGGTATCGTGAAGCCTGTCGAGATCTCGGCTGCGGCTTAAAGAAACGAGGAAATTAGAAAGGGTGGGATGTTCTTGGTGTTTACGCGGGACAGGAGGGAGCGCTTGCTTCTGATGAGCTTATGATACAATTTCTCTTTCTTTGGGAAATTCAATAAAAATCTTTGGTTTGAACAACTTTTGCTTTCTTTCCTGTCGATGAACCATCATCCCTGATGTTGGCTACTCGAAGCGAGTGAAACGGAAACCTGACTACTAGGAGGATGGGATGGCTTCGTAGGAACGAGAAAGCCTTCACCGAGCCCCTCCATATGATGACAGAGAGCCATGCGTCTAGACAGGCTAACCTCATGATATGGGACTTGTCGTAGACCTATTTGGCCCCCATTCACCCGTTCATTTGTGTGACGAGCCTTCTTTGCCTGCCACTAGCACATGGTTTCTTGCTTCTCTCCAAAGGCTCATGCTTCAGCTCTGTTTTGCGAGGAGCAGGATTTGAACCTACAATATGTAGACTGCTTGAAGCATTTGGCGATTACAGAACCATCTAAAAAACATGGTTGGATGGTGGCAACATCAAAATAGTGAAAGAGGCTGTCATCATGATATACGAGATGGAAGATATATGTCGCTTAGTCATGGCATGGTGTTGAAGAGACAAGATCGTATCTTAATAGGTCACTTAAAGCGCCACATCATAATAAAAGATGGCTGACGATCTGTTTCATCATGCTTTTAAGCTCCTCCAAAGCGAGAAGCCATCAAGTGGGCGTTATTAGCATAAGGCAGTGAGTGGCCATGCGACTTCCGTACATGCGGAGGAAGGAGGACAAAATCATCATCAAATATGGGTCTCCAGTGCCACTTACGAGTCAAAAACGCTCTGACAGGTTAGTCACCGGCTAAGAATATTGGAATTATGCCCATTTCCGTCTCCGACATAGGCATTTGAAGCGTTGTGAATGGTTGGTTGGTTTTGTTTTTGTTTTGGAAAAGCAGACCCATGATTTTGCGAATTCATGTCGAGGCAGCAGGAACATTGAACGCCCTAAATTTGTCATAGCCAATGGGCTATAGTGAAAAGCTATGGGGCGGCGGCGGGAGGGGGAAATCTGGATCTGCTGCTCATCCGTTCGAGCGAAAGGCGTTGATTCTCCAACTGTCGGAGAAATGGGGCGAAGCAGCACTCCGTTGACACTGTCCTATTGATCCATACGTGCATGGCAAGGGTCCTGCGGCAGTGACCGTGTTGGTGCGGGTAGCTCTTCTGTAGTGGAGGAGCAGAGTGAATGTCTAGGTAGGAAATTGCCTTCCAAGGTTGCCTCTGCGATGGTCTGGATCGATCTGTTGGCAGGCGGATGGCCGCAATGCCCGGGCTATGTCCGGATGGAATGACGTGAATAGACTTGAACTGAGGAGTGCCTACGTAGTGTATACGCATACGCAGTGCTTGATGAGATGGTGAATATACGAGACTTTGGTCGTCGTTCATCGTACCTATCTCTACTACGTGCTACCAAAAAAGAAAATTGTCTTGCCTGCCAATGTATTTCAATGGATATCGAACGATGCGGTTAAGGCAGTACTCGGCCAATATTATTCCCATGCCGACGCTTGCCACTTTCGCCGTCCATTCTAGAAAGTCTTTCACTCCTCATGCGCTCCCTCACACACCAGTATCAGACCACTTGGGCATGAACCATGGCCCACCAAAGCTCATGGGGTTAAACAGGCATGTTGGCAGCAACGCCATCTCCATCAGCCTCAGCAAGGTCAATCTCCAACTCCACCTTGAATCCCCCGTTTCCCCGCGGCTCGGAACCTTGACTGCCCGCTGCCTGGGCTGCTCATGAGAAAGCTCCCTGCATCCCGACAAAAGCGTCGTCTTGGGAGCACTGGACTGGACTGTGTCAATGTGTTGTGAAGACATTACTTATCCATGCCGTCATGCCGTTCTGCACCGTGCGGCGATTGGCCACAGAAGCAAATCACCGGATCGTCGAGAATACCGATTCGTGTTGAAGTTTGCAGGCGGACGAAGCTACTGGCCAGTGCTTCCCCATGCACCCGCAGCTAGGAGCTGTTGACTAGGACAAAATCGCCGCCGCCAAAAAAGACGGCCCTGCAAGCCACTTCAAGGTGCAGAAACTCAATTATTGCACCGACAGAATCCGGATATTGTCACTCCATCCATTACACCGAGGCGCTACACAGCAATTTTGTCTCTAGCTTTTCCATTACCGCAGTAAAATCATGCTCGTTCCTACAAGCCACTCCAGTCGCTGTCGCCAAGCTCCAAAGGTCAATTGACATTAGGAGAGACTAGGCCGTATCAGACATGTTGTTTACCACGGAGCCGACCCGGCCGATTCTCTGGCCAAAAGGATGATGGTGTTGCGCATGGTACGGACATGGGGAAGTCTCGGTGGTGGTGGGATGCCCATGCACTTGGGAGCGGGTGCTTTGCTCGTTATGGCATGATATTGGCACCGCAGGCCCATCGAGCGATCCGGCCCATTCCCCGTGGCCCGACCCCAACGATGTTTCCACGCAGCCAGTCTAGCTCTAGCAGAGCTTTTCACTGTGTTTGCCTTTGTCAACATGGATATGCCGACTCCAAGTGCTTCTCTCTGCCTGTTTCCACTGCTCCCGACAAGTCACTACCACCACCAATCGACTGATCATACGCAACAACTTCAACACCCCGCAGTAACCGACGTCCCGTACGGGATGTTTTTGTCTGGGTAGCTTGGGTTGTGTATATATTATGCTGCTCATCCCGTCCTTTCAATGACCAATCTTCTGGTTCTTACCAATCCACTCCAACATTCTCCTATATCATCTCGCGGCTTCAGACTTTCCGAGTTTTGCTACAGCTCCTACTTCTAGCAACAACAATAACAGCAACATAAATCTCAAAACAACTCCATAGTCAACATGGGCAGCCTCGAAATCCCTTCCGAGCAATGGGCTCAAGTCGTCGAGAAGACCGGTGGTCGTATGTCTCCCCCCCCTTCATATATTCCAATTTCCATGACAATAGCTTCAATTGCTTGTTGCCATGGGCAGCTCCTTGGAAACACCTTACTAATACGTTCTTCCGTATAGCCGTTGTCTACAAGAGAATACCCGTTCAGAAGCCTGGCCCTGATGAGGTCCTCGTCAACGTCAAGTATTCTGGCGTTTGCCACACTGACCTTCACGCCATGCTTGGTGACTGGCCATTGGACACCAAGTTGCCTTTGGTAGGTGGTCACGAGGGTGCTGGTGTCGTTGTTGCCCGTGGCGAGTTGGTCAAGGATGTCCAGATTGGCGATCATGCTGGTGTCAAGTGGCTCAATGGGTCTTGCCTGAGCTGCTCCTACTGCCAAATTGGCGATGAGCCCCTCTGTGGCACGCCTCTTCTCTCCGGGTACACCGTCGATGGTTCATTTCAGCAGTACGCCATTGCAAAGGCCTCCCACGTTGCCCGCATCCCCAAGGAGTGCGACCTCGAGGCCGTTTCTCCCATTCTCTGTGCCGGTATCACCGTCTACAAAGGTCTGAAGGAGTCTGGAGCTCGTCCCGGCCAGTATGTCGTCATTGTAGGAGCTGGTGGCGGTCTCGGCAGTATCGCTCTCCAGTACGCAAAGGCCATGGGACTGCACACCATTGCCATCGACGGCGGTAAGGAGAAGCGCGATCTCTGTACTAGTCTCGGCGCCTCGGTATTCGTCGACTTCCAATCTAGCAAGGACATCGTTGCCGACGTCAAGGCCGCTACCCCCGACGGCCTGGGCCCCCATGCCGCCCTTTTGGTCGCTGTCCAGGAGAAGCCCTTCCAGCAGGCCACGCAGTACCTCCGTCCTCGCGGCACTGTCGTGTGTATCGGTCTGCCTGCCAATGCCAAGATCAGCGCTCCTGTCTTTGAAACCGTCATTCGCATGATCAACATCAAGGGCAGCTACGTCGGCAACCGCGCCGATACGGCTGAGGCCCTGGAGTTTTACCGAAGAGGCCTCATCAAAGTCCCATTCAAGACAGTTGGCCTGAGCAAGCTCCAGGAGGTCTACAAGCTGATGCAAGAAGGGAAGATTGCAGGTCGTTATGTCGTCGATACTAGCAAATAAGGGGTGGTAGTGGTGTGTGCTATAATGCCAAGAAAATTAAAAAGACAAGGTATTGCTTTCGCGGGAAGAAACACTCGGAGGAGGACGAGGACGTACATTTCCGCTTCTGGTTTTAAAGTGGTGAAGACTTCTTGGGATGGTTCTGTGTCGGATGGTGAAACTGGAGTGATTAGCTGGGGGAAGCTGATTGTGTAACTGAAAGTATTGTCACAATAATGTATTCTCAATGGGAATGAAGAGATTGAAAATGGAAAATTGAAAATCTTTTGCAACATCTTTGATTGATCCATGACTTAATTTTTGCACCTGTTCACTTTTTGATGTATAGTAGGCCATCGCATTTCAACATCTACTAGTATTCACTCCTGTTCATTTCTACCCGTTTTCAACCCTCCGCCTACGTATGTCTATCCACATTTTCATTTTCATTTCCGTTCCCTCAACACGCAACAAGCTGGCACACAGTGTAAGGAACATTTTTACAAAGATAATGTATATAATTTTCTTGGCTTAAAATCTGCTCGAGGCCCACCACGCCTGTATCTTTTCCTTCATGTCGTTGTGAACAGGACATTTTATGAGCCACCAGGTCCGCCGAGAAGAGCAAATCTCCGAACGATGCTGGGTCCATATTCCTGGTACTAGATGAGCAGTTAGCATTGTATTCATAATGGATAAAGGGGGATAATAGCACACCTCTGCCTTGGTGTGGCAGTACGATCGGAACTCGGGAGTCTGGCCAAGCAGACTGCCGCCGAACCAAGGGCCATGTCGCTGCCTCTTGTGCGTGATGACCTGGACATCCAGTCCTCCACTTCGTGCTCCACCGCTGCGCTGCTCGCTAGCCTGAATTCTAGCATCTACCAGCAGCTTAATGTCTCGCTGCAACCGCCGTCCAAAGTCCTTATACAGCGTGCTTCCGCCAGACAGGACAATATTCTTGTAGAGTCCTCGTCGAACATCAATTGGCGACTGTTGGATAACGCCATCCACAACCACAGGTAAAGGAGTCAAGAAATCGGAGGTGTAGATCTCAGGATTGAAGAAAATTTCAGGGGCCAGGAAACGTTCGTAACCGACATCAACAGTGACCTGACGTCCACCCGGCTGAGTGACCACGTGCTTAGCAAAGCGGCTTCGATCACGGTCATAGCGAGCAAATTCCTTGACAATGTCCGGGCTGACATAGCAGTACTCCTCCTTAATCTCTTGGGCAGTCTTCAACGATGAATCAGGCTCACCGCGGTCTCGGAGGAGAGACTGGACGAAATATGTAATGTCTCGACCAGCAACGGGAATCGACTTGATAGATGATCCGATTACGTAGCCCTCAGCAACGGGGATGACGTGGGTAACACCATCACCAGAGTCAATGACAGTTCCTGTCAGTGAGCGATCCGAGACTTTGGACGACGTCCATGAGGCAGCTAGAGCAAGCACGGCCTGGACCGCAATGTACATGCCTGCACAGTTGAAAGACTCGAAGAAAATTTCGGCGGTGTTTTCTCGGTTTTCGGGTGGGTTCAAAGGCTATAGAATGTCAATGAATAGCTTTTATATTTTCTTCACGTGCTGAAGCGCTTACAGGCTCGGTGAGAAGGAAATAGTGGTCTTCAGGTTCAACTCGGAGGTACTTGAAAATGGAGTTTGACCAGAACCGCTCCATATGATCCTGGTGAAATTTGTCAGTCAAGATTGAGGCAATTTGAAGTAAGCCGGATATTCAAAGCCTACCCAGTTCTCAATTTGACCGTGACGGATGGGGTAGTGAAGGCCGTATCCAGGTCCACCAGAAGCGCTGATGGCCTCATCGCCGATGTAGAAATCCAGGTCCTCGGTCCCTCGCTTGCCACTCAAATGGCCGCCGGGGCCAGCACCTCCCGTGAGGAAAGATGGCTTGTTAGCAACGGCTGGGCGACCTGATCCCGATCCTCCGCCACCTCCAGCGCCGGACTTTGTCGCAATGGCGGTAGGGAAGACAAACGATGGAGAATCATTTCCAGCGAATCCTACAGCTTTGTTAGAAGGGAGGCTCTCGAGAATGACGAACAGAGGGGTATAGTCGAGGCGGAAATCGTACCGAGCTTAGAGAAACCCGTGCCGCTGTGAGGGTATCGAGTTAGCTACAGGTTGTCATCGGAGGTGACGACGGCGGAGGCAGGGAAGGGGAGGAGGCGTACTTGTCCATGACAACGGCGGGAGTTTGGTTGGCCATGATTGCAGATACGGTAAGCGGCGCACGCAGAAGGGTCCAGAGTCGTAGTTCTGAAGCTTCAGTCTGGTCGTGGTCGAGAGCAATGGACGTGCGGCGCCCCAAAGCTGTTGACTTGGGCAGGTGGGGGGAGATACGACAGTTGGATACGTAGTGGCAGTTGGTTGAACGTGGTGGATGCGGCGCCGCTCCAAAGGAAAGCTCCGGGTCTGACGAATCCAAGTGCCCCGCCACAAGGCAGCACAGCTGCTGGACGAAGAACAGTACAAGCTATGGGGTACGAAGTGATGCCCCTCAAGTAAACGAGTGGCTGTGCACTTAACGGGGCGTCAGCTTCTGCTCCGGGCCAGGGGCTGCTAATATATGGGAACGTCACACGAGCGCCTTTCTATCACTGTTGCTTGAGTACCTAATCTGCTAGTAGACATCGTCAATTCTGGGTTCTACGTGGGCTCAGAACACCATGACGCAAGACCTGAGAGCCATTGATGAATGATCACTCTTTTTAGACGAGTGCCGATAAAAAACAAAACTTGATTTCCTGGCGGAACTTTTAATTTCGTTATAAAAAAATAAAAAATAACCCTTCTAAGTCAGCCCATAACAATTCAACCAAAATAGCTAATGCACAAGTCTTTACAACACGAGGCCCAGACCAATAAAGCTACATGTATTCAAGATATCAATGTCCCTCGTCCTAATCTCTAGATGGCCTGACTTTGGAGACCATTCCTTGCATTTGTTGGATCAATCGCGTTCCGTTCACGGCTTCCTACAAGAAGCTTAGCCAAGGTATATGCAGAGTAACGGACAACTTACCTGCCTGTTTTACCGACCAAGTGAATCTGTCCGTCTCTGTCCTTGACAAGCAACTGCAGTCGGTCAGTCGGCAGAAACTAAGGCGGTGACATCAACCCCAAGACAACCTCGTGGCAGTCGGCAAAATTCTTTGCTCCCATAACTTATTGTTTCCGTCTCTGCCCAGGAAGCTATCACAGAACGCCCTATTTCTCTCTCACGCGCTCTCTATCTTTCTATCTCTCTATCTATTTACGGCGTCTCTCTCGTTTCGAAAAACAGTCATAAATTGCAGCTTAATATCGTGTGTATTCCTTATACATGGACTCGGTCTCACCAGCTTTGGCAAAAGAATGTACCCTTGCCACGAAAATGATGAAATTCCCCCCATAATGGCCCACAAGACATATGGTACCGATGGTGCCCTCGACCGTGTTCTACGCTTCGGTCAAAAGCAACTAAAGTGTATTCCTGCAATATTTATCCATGCTGGAGCTGGCTTTCATAGCCATCAAAACGAGCATGTCCATCTCGAGGCGTGCGTGTCGTAAGAAATATGCCAATCGTCATATCAAAATTGAACATCTCCTTATTTTACTAACCGCATTCTCTTAGGGCTTGCGAAATGGGCATGAGGTTCCTGAAAGCAGGCGCCACTGCAACCGAGGCTGTCGAAGCGGCTCTGCGCATCCTCGAAGACAAGGAAATTACAAATGCTGGCTATGGCTCTAATCTCTCAATAGACGGGACTGTCGAGTGTGATGCAACTCTAGTTGATCATGTCGGGCGGAGCGGTGCCTGTGGAGCTGTTCCGAGTAAGTTGGCACAAAGCCTCGTGATGCCCATTTGCTAAGAATGTTGGTATTAGATATTCGGAATCCCATTTCTCTGGCAAAGCTCATTCTAGACACAAGCAACAAACCTTTAAGCCTCCGACGAGTCCCCCCTAATCTTTTAGTCGGAGAAGGTGCCAGGAATTTTGCCGAGGAACATGGCATGATTACATTTGCAAACGAATATCTCGTCTCGAAAAACTCTAGGGATCGTTTCTTACGTTGGCAAGAAGATTTAAGGCGTGCTGAGGTTAAGTCAAAGGAGACAAGGACAAACCCAACTGCTAGTCAGGCGAACACCGGATGTGCTCCCTGCCAGTATGACACGTCAGTAGCACTTGAGCCTCAACATGTGTTTCCCCGGGATCACACAGCTGCGATCATATCTGGCACGTGGAACGAAGGACAGCCGGATTCTCCTTACGCGGGCACCCCTAGTCCAGACATAGTCAACCCCTTGGAGTCCCAGATATTCCCCACCTCTTCTCGAGCAATAATACCCACGCCAACAACCGTGGCCCGATCCCCCGTAGTTCGATCAGCACCAGGTATACTGATGCGTGGCACTCCTATAGCCTCATCAAATGACTCAAGTCGCGGGCTCCTTTCTGACCGACTTCAGAATCATGCTAGAAATACACGCTCACTAGCCCAAGGAAGCGGCCTGAGTGCCGATGCTGCTGATGACGGTAACCGCTCTCACGATCTTTTAAGTGGGCCACCCACTAGGAATTTAGAGAATGACATGAATGAAGAAAATACGAGTCGCGGTGATACAGCTCAAAGTTCTCGCGGTCTTAAGCGCTCTATCAACTCAACACACGGAAAAGAAGACGTAAGCCTACAGACTGCGAAGCGACAGTTTCAATCGGGCAGTAATAGGGAGGATTCCATTACTGACACTATTGGTGCTATCGCGATTGATGACAAAGGACATATTGCGGCTGGATCTTCATCTGGTGGCATCGGAATGAAGCACCGAGGTCGATTAGGGCCGGCAGCTCTAGTGGGAATTGGGACGGCTGTTGTGCCGCTTGCCGACGATGACGAGGATAGCGTCACAGTTGCTGCCGTGACCAGTGGTACGGGGGAGCACATGGCAACTACGATGGCTTCCCAGAGATGTGCTGAGCGTCTTTACCATGGCAGTCGTCGAGGTCCTGGTGGACTAGATGTCCAAGACTATGATGAGGACGCCATCATGGAGTCTTTCATCGCCGACGATTTCATGGATCACCCAGGGGTCAGAAATTGCCATTCAGCTGGCGCAATTGGTGTCATGGCTGTCAAGAAAACTAACTCTGGGTATTATCTCTACTTTGCTCATAACACCGATTCATTTGCCTTGGCGTCCATGGGTGGATTAGAAAAGGAGGCTCGATGCGTTATGTCTCGACTCCCCGACGGTGCTAAGATTGCCAAAGGCGGCCGTAAGATCCGGCTGGAATAACAAACTAGAGTAAGGAGTTAAGCCTTGGGTCATGTTTCGTTCTTGGACCTGTATCAAACACTAAACCTGCACGTGTCCGTCAATAATAGTAGGCCGGCAGCCATTTCACTCCCGGGTTTGTAACTTTACTGGAACTTCACATCTGCGATGGGCAAACACGCAGAAGTCTGGTGGGACATTAAAGTGAAGGGGGGGGGGGGGGTATTGATATTTGCTTATTTTTTTACTTTTCTTTCCCTTTTCACCTTGTTTCTTCCTTGCTTGTATCGTAATCATTTAGTGATACCCGACTCTATCCTATAAGTACCTATTCCAGACTTTGATATGTGCTTGTTAATTGCCCATATGCATAAACTCTTTTTTCCCGTCTCCCATGATATCTTCGTCCCGCTTTCCTCTAGATGGCCCCTTGACGGTGGGTGTTAAAAAGTCCTTTTTACGAATCATGTTCAAACTCATCGGTGCCTGAACCGCATTCCGGAGCTGTATGCACTCTCATTCCAAACGATTTCCCTGTTCTATCAACAAAACTCTTGTACCAAAGAAAATATGTAACTACTGTCATAGCCAAGAATTGCAACATCCATATTTATATACCAAATGCTCATGAGCCTTTGTCACGGCTTTGGTGTACCTGTAGCACTCCCGGTTTCTTCCCGCACACTACCATTGACAATCCGCTTCTTCTTTTTCTTCTTACGAGATATGACAGCAGGCTTGGCGCCGTAGTTGCCCAAAGCCAACTTGGTGCCACAGGTGAGGCACTCGGCGTTTTCTGGCAGTTCACAGAAGATGCTTAGGCAGATGGAGCAGACGAAACCGGTGTCGATGACCTTGCCGTGGCAGAAGCAAGCGGTGCGGAAGTCGACGGTGTCGTGGGTTGGGGCGATGAGCGACTCCCGGGCTTCGGTGTCGGGGATGAGACCGAACATGAGGTAGGTGAGGAGACCTTGTGGGTTGGTGGCCTTGAGAAAGATGCCGTTGGTGTTGTAGCACGCCTGCTGGAGAAAGGTCGGTTCGCCGGCTATGGAGATGGTGTCAATCGCGACTTGGGCGTGAGCGGCAGCGAAAACGGCGTTCATTGTAGGGATGTACTGGGAGGGCTCGGAGTCGGAGACGGAGATGACGACAATGCGGCCCTTCATGGTCGGTGCAGCGGAGGTGTTTACGGGGGCGGCGTTGGATATGGTGGTGTCTGTTGAACGAAGGGCTTGAGATGCTTTATTGATGTGGCAGAGGGCCAGAGTCAAGGCTCCGGAGAGCTGTGTCGTTGTTTGATCGAGATCTTGCTGCGTCGTCTCGGCCATGAGCTTCTGTGTTGACGACACGACGGCGGATTCGATTTGCGCAAACTGGGGGTATTTGTTTGCTGAGGCAGACAAGGTCTCATGCTGTGGCGCATCGTGCATTTGAATATCCCCCGAGCTGTCTTTCCGTGTAGGAGCCGCAGAAGGGGACTGGAGAGACGGGTAGAGCCAGACAGCGCGATTCACATGCGCGGCGATGACGGCGACTTGGTTGGTGTTGCTGAAGGCGAGATGGGCATTGACGAAGACGAGGACATTGGCAATGGCCCGAGAGAGCGAGAGGGTATCGTCGAGGGCGGCCCAGGAGCGCGGGTTGGTGTCGAGGATGATGGAGAGGAGGGAGGGAGGGTCGGCGGCGGTGGTGACCTCGTAGTGCTCCGAGACGTCGACGGCATCCATGGTTGGGTGATGGATGGGTGGGACGTTAGCTAGCGGAGACAGCTACGAGGTCGAGAGCGTGGAGGAGCTGTGAATGCCGTTTTGGGGGGTTGGTGGTGGTGGTGGTTGTTATTTTTTGCACAGGGCAAAGGAGGTCGGGGTCGTTGTCGAGGTCGTTGTTGAGGTCGTTGTCTTTAATACGCGGAGAAGCTTTTGGTGATTACGGCCACAGTATCGCGAATCTCGTTAACGGGCTGGTGGTGTTGAAGATGAGGGTACCGAATAATGCAACACGAGAAGAGAAAAAAAAAAAAGTTATGAAAGAAAAGAAAACCGGTACTCCAAGATTGAATTCAATGCCACAAATGATTATCACCAAAACGAATGCAGCGGAGTTACTATCATGGCCATGTCACCCAGGGAAACGCGACTGACTGTTCGAGAAGAAAGGGAAAAAATAGTGTGGACGAAAGTCGTGAACCAATGAATTAAATGGAGTGAGTGAGTATGTGACCCGGAACAGCTCCGTCATCGTGAAGAGTGCTTTAGAAGGTGGACAAGGCTGGCTCGTGGCGCGGAGGCACCAACGCCAGAGCACGTGATTCAACAGTGTCGGCGCATCGGGATTACGATTAACTAATAATTATGCCGATTGAATGAACAAAGATGCTTGTTTATATATTTCGTATGCCATTTTGGAGGGATATCTACTACCTTACTTACCTAGGTGTCTATATGCATACCTACCTAGGTACCTACCTACATACCTGGTAGGTATTCAGGAAATCTTTATGAGACGATCAAAGCGCAGATCGAACACCCACCCAAATTCAGAACTCGATCACTAGCAGGACATTAAGAAAATGCCCTGTGATGCCCCAAAACCAGCCAACTAGCGCTATATGATGACGCAGTGGGGGGTGGGGTCGAACACCACCAAAAGCTGCACTTTCAAGGCCGGAGGGGAGACGAGCAACGAGCTCGTGTGGACCTTCAGAGCTTCCCTGACAAAGGCGATCTGATTGCTAAAATCACCAGGCATAGCGGCTTGATTAAGTAAGGTTGAATTCAATACTGGCATAGGAATCAAGCCTTTCAATCTAATCTAGGCCAACGACTATATATATTAGCCGGGCCGCCATTATTCCCGCTTGACTGCACCACCAAACGAAGGTTTTCCCTAAAGGCCCTACCCCAAATTCTCCAAGAACTCCTCTTCAAAGGAAATGCTACCCTGATTATCCTCCTCAATACATCGTTTCTAGAATCCCATATCTCTTCAAAATATGGAGGCAGTGGGTGAGACACTTCAAACCTCCGGGCCGGCCGCGTCCCTCGAGGACCAGACGCTCATCATCTTTGCGCGGTTGATGGAGGGCGGCCAGGAAGACGAAGAGACATGTCGAGATCTGGGTGGACTCACTAAGCTGCTCAATGATGACGCTGACGCCCAGCAGAGCAACAAAGATCATAAATCCATCTGCAAACTCATCGACACTGACTGTGTCGACACAGTTCTGTGCTACCTCGACTTGCGCCAGCCTGATGTCGTTCGCGGCCATGCTACCCTGACTACCTCTGCTTATCTGAGAGCTGCAGGCGAAGAGGGCTCCAAGGCGCTGTCTGCTTTTTTCTTTGAGCGTGTTAGGAGGGGGACCTATGACGATTACATCGTCGCATTTTGTGTTGCTGCAACCATCTTTCCCATTGTCCCGGATCTGTCTGCAGAGCTTTTTCTTAATGAAGGCTTTCTCGCCTCGCTTGGTCCCTTGATGAGGAGAAAATGGAAGAGTAGAAAAGTTGAGACTGCGTGCTTAGAGATGCTGAACGCCTCCTGCATGAACGCTGCTTGCCGGCAGGCTATTCAGAAGTATTGTGTCGAGTGGTTGGAGGAGATTGTTGACCAAGACCTGGACGGTGAAGTCCGGAGTATGAATGCGGATCCAAACGTGCAGAGCGAAGGAGGTTCCATTTCTATGAGAAGGCACTCTGAGCAGGTTCAGCACCTTGCTGCCGTCATTTTGGCGAAGCTGAGGGTGAGCACTTTTTGCCTTTACAGCCCCCTCGTTATAACCTCCCCCCCCAAACAGTGGACAAAAAGTTAATGGCTGACTGACCTAGACTCAAGGCAGTTCCCTCGAACCCATCAGCGAATGACCCGAACCAGCCACGGGTCGAGAGCGCGGTTGCGAGTATCGAAGATCTCTCCGGTCTTTTCACCAAGATGATATTGCGGGATGAAGACCATGGGCGACAGCATTCAGTAGAGGGCCTGGCCTACGCATCGCTTCAGCCAAAGATAAAGGAGAGCATCATTAAGAACAACGAGCTACTCAAGAAGCTCGTCACCACTCTCAAAAATGCCCAACCGCGATCTCCCACCACGTATGGTGCTTTGAGCATCTTTCTGAATCTGACGAGATATCGTCCTGCTCTGTCCGAGGAAGAGAAGAAAATGTCTCAACTAAAGGCATATGCGGATGCAGCTGGCAAATTAGCTGCTCCTGATCCCTTAGACGATAACGATCATGTTTCAAAGCGATGTAAAGCCATCTTCGATGTTGGTCTCACGCCAGTCCTTGTCACACACAGCAAGAACGGTTCGCCAGCGTCCCTCTCCATCATTATATCTATCATAAACTCCTTTGCTGTGACCAAGACTCTTCGCGCCCCTCTCGCCCAGCAAGGTGCAATCAATCTCCTCCTAGCTTCATGGGCAACCCTTCCAGATTCCGAGGCCACTGGCCGTCGCATGGCTGCCCATGCCCTTGCTCGAATCCTCATCAGCACGAACCCTGTCCTTGTCTTTGGCGGAAACCGTTCCACGTCTGCCATTGCCGCCATTCGGCCTCTAGCCTCGATCTTGCCACCTGACCCAGCAGCAGACCGGCGGGATTTACTGCCGACATTTGAGGGCCTCATGGCGCTTACCAACCTAGCATCCATGGAAGATGAGGCTGTTCCTCGTGCCATCATCAGTACCTCCTGGGGCCAGATAGAAGAGCAAATGCTAGCATCAAACAACCTCGTCTCCAAAGCAGCCGTCGAGCTGGTCTGCAACCTCATGCAAGCGCCAGAAGGAATCGCGCTCTACGCAGACGGCAACGCTCAGGCCAAGAACCGAATTCACATCCTACTAGCCCTCGCAGACGCAGAAGACGAAGGCACCCGCAGCGCAGCGGGCGGTGCCCTAGCTTCCCTTACAGGCTACGAGAATGTCGTGCAGCTGGTGCTTCGGAGAGAGCGCGGCGTCAAGGTCATTCTGGGAATGTGCGTCGATGAAAATGAGGGGCTGCGGCACAGGGGCGTGGTGGCGATGTATAACATGGTGGCGGGGGAAGCAGACATCTGCAAGCTTGCGAGGCAGAAGTTCAAGGAGGAGGATGGCGTGGAAATGCTGAAACAGTCTTTAAAGTTGAGTAGGAGACCGGAGGTGGTGCAGCTTACAGTCGAAACACTGAAGGCTTTGCTGGAGCAGAAGTAGTGTAGATGGAGATGCTGAGGGGAAGATGCAGATATGGATTCAAGCTTTTTTGTTTGTCTGGTTTTTGCATTTGTTTGTTTTTGGGTAAGTTACTACAATACTTTTTTTTAGATTGCTGAGTTCGTATGTATTTGTTCAATAGTATAGGTATACACAACGGGTAGTATATGACACATAAATGTAAAAAGCAAATAACTTTTCCAATCCCATATGTAAACGTACAGTCTATTCATCATCATCATCATCATCATCATCATCATCATCATCATCATCATCATCATCACACCTATTAAGCACCGCAACACCCTCAACATGCCCCGTCTGCGGGAAGAAGTCAAAGCCACGCAAACTCTCAATCTCATATCTCTTGCCTTCCCCCTCACCGCGCACCAAGACGCCTACATCCCGAGCCTGCGTATGCACATTGCAGCTAACGTAGACGACTCTCTTGGGACCAAATCGCCTGAGCTGGCTCAAAAAATCAGCATCGCAGCCCTTGCGCGGCGGATCTAGGATCACGGTGGTCTCGTCTGAGTTGTAGGTGACGTTCTTGAAGAGCTCGCCGGCATCGGCGGCGATGAACTTGCATCGGTCCTCGCCTAGGCCGTTCAACGCGGCGTTCTGCCTGGCTGATTTGATGGAGTCGGCGGCGATATCGATGCCAGTGGAGTGTTGGAAGATGGATGCGAGAGTGACGGTGAAGAGTCCCGAGCCTGAATAGGCATCAATGAGGTACTTGATGTCGTTGGCAGATGTCGTCGGCGGGAGAACGTTTTCTTTGATGTAGTTTGTGAAGATTGGGAGAATGGAGTTGTTGTTTTGGAAGAACGAGCCGGCCGGGTTGGTGAAGTGGTGCGGGCCGATGTATTCATGGGTAGTTGCTTTTGAGTCTGTCTCGCAGGTCTTGATGTCGATGCCGTGTTCGCTATCGCTTCTCACAGTGTAAGGGGGCAGTTGGTCCTCCGCGGGAGGAGGAGCATCCTCAGAAGAAGTTTTAGGATATCGTTGCGTGTTTTCTCGCAACAGAATTGTAGCGCCTCGCTGGTAGTTTCCAAATTCCTGATGCATCCTCTCTCGTTCGCGCTTCATGCCTAACCTGACTACCTCGGTGCCAATGGGGCAGTCTTCAATATCCATGACCTTGCGCTGGCCCTTACGCATGAAGCCAACATCGGGGCAGCTCTCAAACGCGGTTTTTGGGCCCTTGCCTCTCTTATTGTATCTGAAGCCAGGAGGTCCATCAAAGTGCGGCGTCAGTTTTGTGCGATAGCCATACTGCAGCGGGCTGCCAGTAGTGTCTAGAACAGCAGGGACGAGTTCCGCAGGCAGGTTTGCAAAGTTTTTAAAGGCCTTCTCCACGATGGTTCGTTTCCGCCGCAGTTGTTCGGCATAGTCGAGCATCTGGAATTGGCATCCACCGCAGGAGGCAAAGTACTTGCATTGTATTCGTGAGTCGTCCCGCAAAGGCGAAGGTTTGACAATGGAAATGAAATCGGCAACAGTGTGGTTCTCTCGTCGTAGGTGCCGGAAGACCTTGACTTTGGCTACATCGCCAGGGACTGTGAAAGGGACGACGTAGACTTGGTCAGACCCGGGTTTCATAGCTAGGCCATCGCCAGTACTGGAGAGATCGAGGACCTCGACCTCCGTCTCCGTGCCTTCTGCTGGCAGCTCCTTTTGCGACTCGCTGGTTTCGTCCCCGGCTGATTCTTTAGATTGGGCTTTTCTAGATTCAATCAAAGCCTGGATATCGTATTGCAGCACCTCCTCTGAAGATCCCTCTGTGATGTTTCTTTCCCTTTTACTCTTCTTCTGCTTCCACTGTCTGTTGTTTCCGCCTGGATGTGGCCTCTTGGGTTTGAACCCACGGCCTGAATTGCCATTGGACTCGTGAGGGGCCGCTGAAGGGGCTGAAGGAACAGAGGGTGCTGTTTCTGATGCCGCCATAGCTTGAAGGAGGTGGAGCGGGCGTGCTCTCGGTCTTGTAAGCTGGTTCAAGGTGATTGTCGAGGCGAAGGACAATCTTTTCAATGCCCTCATGCGTAACAATGATTCAACGGTTCTGTATATGCAGCTAGTGCAATGAAGAACTCGCCTAGTACCATGGAAATTTGCAGTAAATAATCATTTGACCAGAGTGCACAAGTGACGTCGCGGTGATCACCAAGATGAAACAAAAAAAAAATAAGAATTGGAGACATGGATAAGCCCGTAATCGGTATTCAACGATTGGCTGGGCGCGATCAAGATGCCTGTAGCAGCATCTGTAGCTGCGATTGGTCTTAGATGCCTGTCCGAATGCCTCGCTGTGATGCAGCGGTCACAGGGGGCAGGAATTTGCGCACAAGGTCTCTGGGCCACAAGGTTTAGTCCTATTAAAGAAGTAAATCGTCAGCGCTCATGTAATACAAGCTCGATATCTCGATATTCCCTATTTCAGAGCCCTTTTTGAGTCAAAGGGCTATTACTATTATGTAGAGAACTTATAATTAAATATTATAAATTGAAGTCTTAACATTTTTTTATTTAATATATTAAAATATTTAAAATTGTCTCTGATTAAAGCCGAGCTTTTATAAATTAGTAGACTTGGGCTAGATTAAAATTATAAGGTTGTTTTTATGGCCTGGATAATAAGTTCTTCCTAATTTTAATTCTTCATAGAATTCGAAGACGGCTTATTATGCCGCTATTCCTCTAATCCTGAGGATAACACCACCTTCACCGCCAGGTCCTATAATAAGATACACAACGGCGAAGATTTTTGTCACTCTTTGCCGGGTCATAGGGAGACTGCAAAGGAGTCGATTGTTGAATACATGAGATCGACGATGAATCGCGTTCGCGGACAGCGAGATGTTGCAAGCTTTCGTAGCCTTCGGTTAGCACCAAGGGGAAGTCCAAATAAGTGACTTCCCTAGTCAGTCCAGGTGTCGATCCACCAGCACCCGCCGTGATGTCTCTGTCAGCCTGTGACATCCCGAGCCCGCCATTGTCATGCTATTCAGTTGAAAGCACCACCAGTAGAACCACTGCGAAGTTCAAGGAGTGGTACCTACCAAACACTACACCTAAACTCTTGATGCTGGGTAGTGGCTGGACAACTCCATGTACTTAAATTTAAATATGACCTAAATTGAGAACTTTAGTTAGAATACTGCCCCAGTGTGATTAAACTCAAACCAACTGACCATGCTGCTAAGAAAGCAAGTCGGGGACAGGAAAAGCGACCCAGTTAGAAGTACCAATTTGATCGGTGTTGAGAGAATTTGGTACTTCTAATTGGGTCACTCTTTTTGTCTCTGACTTGGGAAGCTTGCTCCATGAGGTGTAGTAGCAATATTTCTATACAACTAGCTAGAACTATGTCTAGTCGTGGCGTTATTGGGATATGGGCACCAACAATGGCTGACTTTTGCCCCAATGTTAAATTCTTTGTTATACGCAGTCTTTACCAAGCAATACAAGATGTACCTCCTTGTTGAGTTACACATGGGCTGTTTCCTCTCCCTCGTAGTATGTGCATAATATCAATCAGGAACTCCTACTCCTCCCAGTAGGCTTGCTCGACTCGTTTGCTATCGGTTAACGACCAAGATTAGTTCACATGACATCCATAAATGTCTATAGGTAAAGGAAGATCGCAGCGAAACTGACGCCCATTACTGTAATTTAAGTATTGCTATTCAATAGGGCTAAGGGATATACTACTATAGAGAGATAAGAGGTAAGATAGGAGGAGTAGAAGGTTTTTTAATATCGCCTTTGACTCTAGGCCTGAGAGAGTTAGCAAGGCAGTCGACTTTGCATTTACTCTATAAAGCTCTACGTTTTAAGCGTCAGCCAGCCTTAACATTTCCACCAAGCTGCACGAGCTTAAGCGAGCAGTGATGTCCACCCGGCGTCATACCTACCTAGGTAGTACCTGCCTACCTACAAAGGTACCTAGGTAAAGGTAGGTAGGTACGCCACATTAGGTAGGTACCTAGGTAGTACAAAGTACGTAGAAGGTAATGTGACTTCCTTCACGGTATAGAATGCATGCCACACCCCTCCACTCCCGTTCTCCTTTCCTCCCAAATCCAACTGTTCTTGACTCTGACCTATGATGAGTACTCGGCATCAGAGAGCAATACCTTCGGGTTCGGCTCTACTGCACTTGATAATGATGCAATCTGTGAACTGAGGTCTTGCAATGGTGGTGTTTTCAACCAAGTCTGCAAGTGTCAATCCGTAATAGTACATGGCTGGTGATAGCATCGTCAAGGGCCCGTTGGAGGGAGTCACAAATCTAGGATTAGTCACTCCAATCAGAGGAGGAAACAATACACAGTCATGTATGCAGGGTTGAAGCAAGTTGTATAAGACGTGGTCACGGCCTGTTAGGTCACGTGCCTAGGTGGACACTTCTGGCTGTGACGATGAAGTCATTATGGTGGTTTAAAGGCGTATTTGTATAGGTGTAAGAGATAGTGACACTAGAGATTGCAAAGGCTATCCAGAAAGGCTTATCAGCTATTATAAGAGGAAATAAATATGATAGAATGGGAAGGAGAAAGAGATGGTAGTATGGGCCGCTGCCGCCTATTTAAAGCAGCTAAGAGCCATGGTGGTCAGTTGCTGTGGACCTAGGCGGTTATGTAGACTCGAAGACAAATGATGTGCGGCGGAAGACGACGCGAACAGGATGGGAGGTATTAACTCATATTGAGCTAACCCAACTATATCTTATTTTTTTTAAATTTTTAATTAAAATTTAAATATATATATATATAGAAATGAATGTTATTAATATCATAATAATAATAATTTCTTAATCAAGAAAAATAAAATAATAAAATTTAATTATAATAAAAAATACCTAGATAAGCTCATTATTAATGTAATGTAGCTACAATAACTTGGTCAGAACAGCAGGGCTCTAAAATATCCATGGATGATGACCTGATACGAGTCTCGGTAGCTCAGTTGCTCAGTCCCGCCTGTCTTGGGGGCACCGCAGGGAGAATTTACAGGCCATGGTTGGCGCAAGGGGGGGTTTGGTTGATCTGGTGCCGTCACAGGATCCTTTCAGCACATCCATGCCCCCCAAAGCCAAACCCGTTCCGCAGCCCGCCGATTCGGAGCTGGTCTGGGGCAGGTCACCGGTCACGCAACTTGCTCGACAAGGGAGACCCCATGATCACTAAATACTGATAGGTGGTGGAAGAGGCAGCAGGGTGGGAATTATTACTCAAAACTTTTCTTGGTCTAAGTGCCAGTTTTGGGTCGGGTGTCCCTTTAGATCCGCCAGTTCGGTCAAATAGTCAGACCGCGATAAGAAATACATTTGACCTAGTGGCGGGAGGAGATAATCTAGACGTTATTCCTTCCCATCTTCCATCGTCGGCTAAAACGAGTAGTAGTGTTTACTAATCCCGTTTGCCTGCTCTCCTCTATGCTTGCCACCATCATCTCATCAATCACACAGAGGGCTCGCTATATTTTCGGGGAAACGACTCTGGGGTAGGCATGAGGAAGTAGTAGGCGACTCTGAACATTCCAGATCTCGGTTTAGATAGTCGTTTAAACCTAAGTCATAAAGAGTCGGCTGCCTACGTCGAAGCCGAGAGTCTGGATATTGCACACCCACGGTCCGCATATTTAAACTATGAGTGAGTTTCTCATGGGATGCGCCGCGTCCTCCTGTTCTCCAAATGAGCTCTTATCAGTAGCTAACATTTAACTTGGAAAGGATCTCATGGCTTTGGTCCTCAGCTGTTGAGACCTCTTATCTTAGCCGCCGCTGTTCAAGCTGCTTACTTGCCAGAGGTCATCTTTCAAAAGGACTCACCGGGCTATGTTGGAGGTATTGCAAGTGAGAGTAAAGAATGCAGTGCTATAGGACGAGATATATTGGTCCGTGGTGTGAGTTTGAAACAACCCCCCAGGCCCCAACGCCAAAATATCTTTGATGTCCTTCACTCTATCTAGAGTTCGATGCTCATGTTTCGATAGGGAAATGCAGTTGATGCTCTTGTAGGCACGACGTTCTGCGTCGGTGTCATCGGCATGTATCACTCGGGTATTGGGGGCGGCGGCTTTGCTATGGTCCGGGATTCCGAAGGCCACTATGAAGCAGTCGACTTTAGAGAGACTGCACCCGCAGCCGCATTCGAGAACATGTATGAGAATAAAACTGATGCAAGTGTTCGTGGCGGTCTCGCTGTTGGTGTTCCGAGTGAGGCGAAGGGTCTGGAGTATATACATAAAAAATGGGGTGTAAGTATGCAATCCAAAACCTACCACGTTATTCCTGTTCAATCACTCATCGTGTACTAGGCTCTACCGTGGAAAACGGTCATGCAGGGAGCAATCCATACAGCTAGGGATGGGTTTCTAGGTATGGTGTCACAGATCTTAGTCATATATTATGACATGAGTTTTCTCCCTGGTTGACACAGACGCAGTGTCAAGCGATTTAATCCGATATATGAGCTCGGAATTGAAAAAAGGCCCCGAGTCTTTTTTAATGACAGATCCATCATGGGCAAAAGACTTTGCTCCAAACGGTTGATTCCGCCAACCCCATGTTGAATGTGGGATAATTAAACTGACAACAAATATGTAGGCCACATCGTTGAAGAAGGGGAATGGATGACAAGAAAACGATATGCGGAGTGAGTTGACGCTTCACAGCAGGTATAAGAGTGCTGCACTAATCATTCACGTAGCACACTTGAGAAGATTGCCGAACAGGGGTCCGAAGTCTTCTACTCTGGAGAGATTGGTATGGTTGAGACTTTGCGCGTGCCGAGGCTGGCATAACTAATCGTGGAACATAGCTAAATCCGTGGTCGAGTACGTCCAAAGCACCGGAGGCACATTAACTCTTGACGATATGAAGGGCTACTCAGTCATTAGCCGCCCAGTCCAGAACGTGACATATCGTGGCCTCAACTTATACGGCATGGGCTCGCCTGCAGGTGGCGTTGTCGGTCTCCAGATCCTCAAAGTCATGGAACATTATGACACGGCAGATTGGTCTGACACAAACTTAACCATTCATCGCTTCACTGAAGCCATGCGTTTTGCTTACAGCGCTCGTAATGCTCTTGGTGATCCCCCTTTTGTGGATGAGGATGTCGAGGCATTTGAGGCCAAGATGCTCGATCCGGATCAAATCAAGATTATTCAAGAGCGCATACTTGATAATCGGACAAATCCAACTACTTACTACAATCCTAAAAAGATCTATACCCCAGATAGCCATGGTACTTCCCAGATTGCAACCGCAGATTCATCAGGCATGGCCGTATCGCTCACCACGACGGTCAACCTCCTTTTTGGAGCCGAACTAATGGAACCTGAGACCGGCATTATTCTGTAAGTTCTCGCCCCGTCTTCCACATCACCATCTATAAACCTCTCCGCTAATCGGAATCTAGCAACAATGAAATGAACGACTTCTCAATCCCTGGCGTCACCAACGAATTTGGCTTTGAGCCTTCCGTCGCAAACTACATCCGCCCCGGCAAGCGTCCCCTTTCCTCCATCACCCCAATCATCGCCGAGCTCCCCGACGGCACTCTCTACGCCGTAATCGGAGCTGCCGGCGGCTCGCGCATCATTTCCGCCACCGCCCAATGCCTCTGGCATGTCGTTGAGCACGGCATGACCATGAAAGAAGCCCTAGACTATCCGCGGATGCACGATCAGCTCATGCCAAATACAGTGCTGCTAGAGGACATGTTTGACGACTCGATTGTAGAAGCGATGAGGGAAAGGGGCCATAATGTGACGCGGCCTCGGCGCGGTCTGAGTTCGGTGCAGGGTGTGAGGAGGTTGGCGGACGGGTCGTTTGAGGCTGCGAGTGAGCCGAGACAAAAGAATAGCGCGGGATATACCATATAGAGGCTGTTTTGACATAGATATTGAGTAGCCCATACCCTAGTTTTTTGTATAATGCATATATTATAGTACTAGAATTGAAGATGTATGGCTTTTAGCCGTTTGTGTTGCGAGCGGAACTACTCGGGACGTAAGTGAGTGTTCTAGTTTAATGGCCCAACCAAAGATTTTTGTTATTACATTGTTTCGGTAGGATGAGTTGAATGATATGTATTACAAGTTGTTCTAAATATAAACAGCATAACGAATATGGCCGTTGGCACTGCTCGAGAGCTTATAGGTTAGGTTGAGACACAAGGCTGGTTACCGACTCGAGTCGGTGGCACTTTTCTTCCACCAGGTAGTTATCTTGACTGCCCCCCACGAGCCACACTCTTCATTTATGCAAATGAGAATGCAGACAAATTTGTGCCTTTTTCTTGAATATCATGTGTAATTATAAAACTATTGTGTAGTGTCTATATCCCAACCCCTTAGACAGCCTGTGCCTGTGCCTCGCCAACCAATTTATGAAAAGGGGAAAAGGGGGTATCTCTGAGTCTATATATATATATATTGATAAGCCACGTCACTGTACTACTTTCTGAGAGCCACCAGGCGGTCCATTTGTGACAGCCACAGTCTTTCAAATTCCTCTTCAGTGAATCTCTTTGCCGACTCTCTTGCACGGAGACGCATCGCCAGGGGATCTGAGGTCGACAGCGCTTTTTCATACCCTGCTGCAAACTCGCTCGCGGTCGACGCATGAAATCCTACTTCCAATGTGAGAAAAGGGCGTTGTAAGTAATATTTTGGCAAAAACTTACCGGTTGGCAGGCCATCAACCTCCGTAACGATGTCAATCTTAGGTCCACCACTGTTATGGACCACGGAGATTAAACCAGCGGCTTGGTACTCTACCACTCCAATTCCAAAATGCTCATTCCACATACCATTGACGCCGACTGATGCCTTCCTCAACCATTCAAGAATTTCGGGCCAAGAAGCATCCAAGTAAAATTCAACACGGTCCTTGATACCAAGTTCGTTGACCATGAGGCGTAGTTGGTAGACTCTTTTTGAGTCAGAGTCATCTCGAACACTGCCAATCAGTATGAGACGTGCCTTAGAAGTCGCTTTACTTTTCGTTTTGAGAAAATCGGCAAAAGCCTGGAGGATGAGTTGATGGTTCTTCTCTGGACGAAACTGCGCAATGTACACAATGGAAGGTTGCCGCCTTGTCTCGCTCTCCTTGGACACTTCCACTTCGCGTTCAAGTTCACTCACAGCTACAGGGGGGAATACAACAGTGATAGGACTGATCTTGTCCTTTTCGGTGCGATACGGCCCCCATAACCTCTTCACATGACCTTGCGTCCACGTAGAATTTGTCATCACAACGTCAATGGAGCCTCCGACCCAAGAATATATTTTGGCAAACAGTTGCCAATATGCTTTTTTCGCTGCTCCTCTAGCCCCGGTCCCCTGGCCGGCATTGACGCCATGGGATCCGACAGCAGAAGCAGGGTCGAGAGATTCGAGCATATCTGTGGAAATGGTCGGATAGTGAACGTAGGCACCAGTTGGGACCTTGCGGAAAAGGAACTTGGATAGGCCAAGAGCGAAGGCATATCCCATGGTGTCGATGAAGATGTCGGGCACCAAGAGCGAAAAGGCGTCCCAAGCAAGGATCATCGAACCGATGGATTGTCCAAGAAGGGTGAACTTTGGCCACGTGGAGGCTAAAACCCAGTGTCTTTTAGACAGGTAGAGAAATTGAACCGTGGGAGCATGAAGTTGAATGTTGAATCGACCCTGTACCTTCATCAGAATACTGCCTGGGATCATCTTCTGCGAGATGCCTCACCTTGACTCGGGAAATAATGGCATCTTTTGTCACATCGTGATCGCCGGTGTAGATTACACATTTCGCGTTCGGCCAACGGTTTTGTGTTGCTCTAACGGCAGCCCATAGGACTCGTTCACCACCGCCTCCAGCATTGCTAACTTATATTAGCACCCGTTCAACCAAGATGATTCTCATAGACACCGTAGCCATACCAAAAGGGATGAAAGAAGCCCACGATGCCATCCCAATTCTTCTTATCCTTCCGGTCTTTCTTGGATCTAAAGGCTTCCAACGTGTCGCTCGTCGTGCTCTCGGGGCCTGAGTTCTTCTGCAAGTATTTCTCGTGTTCGTCGTTCATAAGAGCAATCAGATGTGCTCGTCGGCCATCCGTCTTCTTTCGCAAGATCCAGCCAAGGAAAGCTCCAATAGCGGGGATAAGTACGATTAAGACTATCGGCGAGGTTAACAAGAAAGTTGCTGTAAACGAAAGGAACCCTTTATCGAAGCCTAGGAAAGAAGACGGCTGGCCGCAGGATGCAGCTGTCCCCACGCATTCGTCCGGCTTTTCCATGGCGCCAGACGGATTCCTCGGCTCAGTTCTTTATGTTCGGAGAGAAATCGAGGAGATCTCTAAAGAATAACAGGCCTGTCGTGCCACAAGCTGGAAGTTCTTGCAAAGAGCATTGCGGGAGTTGCAGGAGGGAGGTGAAAGAAGCATGTGGGGAAGCGTGCTTGAATGACTTGCTATTAACAACTTGTCCACGAACAAGGAACATGGGTTCAAATGCCAGGGCCCGTCCAGCCTTGGCTTCAGTGGGAGATGATCCCTGCCCCCGCTGTGGCGTCAGCTATAGCTGCTATTGCCCTGTGGCTAGAGCACGACGAGACCCACTCACGGGACTGCACATCTCACATCTGCTCGTTTCTCATGATGGCGCTGGTCCGTATCACTTGCTCCGTATCACCTGCTCCGTTCACCTACCAAGGACTCCATCGTCAAAATCGACATATCACACCATGATCCTCAGCTGATTGAGTCTCTATACACGGCGCAATTTTGAGGGCTTTGAGATATGGTCTGTCATGTCTCTCTTCCATCGGACCACCAGGCACCGTGCGATCCACCGCACCAGGGTTATGCCCATACAGCCTACTCAAACGCTGTTTAATGCTCGCATCAAGCCCATCGTCCCAGGACAGCGGGATCTCTCATTAAGCGCAGTCGGAGATGCTGTTTTATGGACGGCGGATGGCATCACATTTATCCACCATGCTGGTCTGCCATGGTATATATCAATTCCCCTAGCAGCAGTCGGTGTCAATTTCTCATTCAGGCTCCCAATCCAATATTACACCCGCCGACTGGTTGTTACGAGGAACAAGTTGACTCCGCTGGTTACCGCTTGGAGTTCAAGGCATGCTGGCACCGTTCCCCGCAGTCAGGTAGAGGACGGTGAGAGGCTCTGGAGGTTGCGAGTGGATGGCCTGACGGAGAGATCCCGCGCCAGGATCTACAAAGCCTGGAGAGTTCAGCGGTGGAAGTCCCTTGCTCCTTTTCTAAGCATGGCACCATTCATAATCGTTTCAGAAGCTTTACGGCGTCTATGTGGTGCTCCAACAGGATGGATCAGTCACTCTCTTGGATTAGCAAATACTCAGGGTGTCTCATCAGCCGTAGAACTGTCTCGACGTTTCCTTGATGAGTCGCTGGTTGAAGGAGGTTGCCTCTGGTTCACGGATCTGACGGCAATGGATCCATACTACGCGCTTCCTATAATTTGTTCAGCTTTATTGGCCAAAACATCGTGGGGAAGACTGTCAAAGGACCAGCTGAGGACGCTTCTCACAATTATCCCATCCAAGACATCGCCAACTCCTATGGCTCGGATCCAGACGGCGGTGGGCAGAACTTTACTCTTAATACCTCTCTTCCCTATAATATTCGCAGACCTTCCAAGCGCCATCTTTCTATACTGGGCCTCAACTTTTGCTTTGAACGATGTTAATGAAGCTATCCTAGAGAGAGTGCTTCCTAAATCGTCTTCGAAATTAACGTTCACTCAAAAACCGCCAAAGGTATTGCCATATCTACGGGGAACAACTTCGCATATGCTTAATAAATAGACTTCGATATATTACGCAAGCAAGACCAGGCCTTGAAGTGATCCGAACCATATGTACATCTTCCAATAACATCAATACTATTTACCCATGGAAAACCGCATAAACGCCCGTGTACGAATAAATGCATCAGTCGAGGTGTATCTTCGCGCATCCATAACTAGCCAATAAAAATCGCTAGCAAAACAATAGTCAGAATGATCGCCAAGATAAGTAGCAAACAGCAGCTCTTATTGCGGGCTGCTTTTTGATATCGAGCTGCCTGGCGAGTTTCAACATCTGCTCCTCTGGTACTGTCGTGGATATTCTCCACATTGTCCGAGATCGTGATCAGTTGTTGACCCTGCTCAGTTACAATTTGTGCAACTTGCCGGAAAAGCACATTTAAGTCACCAACGCCTTGCTCAATGTTCCTGATTTCCTCTTCACGCTCTATGATAAGGGCTTCCTGGAAATCAACTTCGTCTTGTGGTGCCAGCTGCGACAGCTCTTGTTGCTGCAACAACTGATGTTGTTCTCCTTCACCAGTCGGTTCTGTGCCTGGCTCTGAAGCGTGCGCCTCTCGTGCAGCAGTGATGGAAGCTCGCTCTTTCTCTAGCGCTCGTCTCTGTAGACTCTGAAACTCCTGCAGGGCCGTTTGGAAGTCGCTCGAAATCTTCGTTTGCTCGTACTTTTGTTGCTTCTATTCATTAAAGTCAGCTACAATGCGCCAAGTCTCTTCTCTATTCCAGTGAAACGAACTGTGAGGTCCTCCCAAGTCTGGAGTCGCTTAACACCGTCACCAATGTCCCTGCAAATCTCCCTTGACTTCTCCATCGTGTTGTGGACTCGCTCTCGCAGCCGAGGGGTGTCTTTTTTTGTTCCCAAGACATTTACATCGTTGGAGAGTTTTCTGTTGGTGCTTAGAAGGGACTGAAGCTTATTCTTCAAATCATGCTGCAAATCCTGGAATGCTGGATTGTCGCTATAGCCGCCGCTACGACCGGCTTCGAGGCTGGAAAGGCGATCGTAGGACATTTTGGCAGATTTCAATAGGACAGCAAAAAAATCGAATCAGGCGCTTTCGCTGGCGCAGTAGATAAAGACAGGCGGAAACCTATTGCGACCTTGGTGACGGTGATGGTGATGGGTTGAGGAATGAAAGTGATAGCCTTGAGCGGGTTGGCTGGGGACCTACGTAAGTCCCGCGATTGAGCACATGCAGTCATTCCCTGACAGCGCGCCAATCAGAATCGACTGTGATAATTCCGCTACCACTTATCGCCACGTGATGCCTCTGATAGACCGTGGCTAGGCGCGTCAAGGGGAAAGACTAGCTCTGTTGGGTTGCCGCTTGGTGGTTTTTATTTACTACAGCTTTTATTCGTTGCCAGCCTTGGCTACATCACCACAATCTTTCCCATAGGGAATGCGCTGCAGTCATGGCGGGCACGAAAGCGCGAAGGGCTCCTTATAAGGACACTTTGCAACCCGCTTTGCATAGGCGGTTTTCTTCCACAGCTACCCTCTTGTTAGCTGTATCATACCTTCAAGCCCTTATTTTGGATTCTTGGACATCTTGTGAGCATCCTAGCTGGTTCATCTACCCGCCTCGCTGACGAACAAACGCAGATTTCTGGGCATGGTTTCCTCTGGGCCCTACCGGCTTTAGAACAATTCTCGTTTTCAGTTGCGGACTTGCAATTCTGATTCTCCGAATCGCGAACTACCATGTTGGTATCAAGACCACCGGCTCCGGAATACATACACTCAGCTCTTCACTCCTTAGCTTCAGGACTTACGAAACGGCATTCTGGTACGGTCTCTCGAGCTTTTTGTATTGTCACATCTGCCTAAGCACGAAGGATGACGACGCGAATCTACAATGGATCACCTACTTTAGTGGCGATCGCGCAAGATTGAACGAGCGACCAGTGTTCTTCACCTGCTACATGGCTTGCTTCGCCTTGGTGCAGACCATAGCACACTACAGATCGGATATTGATCGTCTGGACCTTGACTCTTTGGCGAAAAAGCCTGTGACAGAGCAGAAAAATCACGGAATCATCTCGAGCTCATTTCAAGCTGTTCTCCTGGAGCTGCCTCTGGCCTTTGTCGAAAGCTTCAAACAAGCTATCACTGCGATACCTGTGACGATGATCCTATATTATTTCTGTCTAAGATCGTTCGCTTGGTCGTGGACTCTGATGTTTCTTCGACCCTTCTACAATCTCCCGAAAACTAGCATGCTCCCTCCCTCTTGGCCCTCGGATATCTATCTCATGACTCGGTGCATCGTGGCAGGTTTGGGAGTGGGTTGTCTGTGGGCATCAGGCAATAAAGCTTTCTCTTTATTCATGGTTAAGAAACCATTGAAGAATAGCAATCCTTTGACGTCTGAATCCAAGGACCCCAATGGCAGTCTTCTAAATGGTTTAAAAAGCAAGAAGCTCTCCATCAAAGTAAGGATTCTTTATTGGCAATCAAAACCTCTTGCTAATCATCATGCAGTCATTTGCTATGTGGGAATTAGCTCTTATATCTCGAGACTTTGAGGGTCGTAGACAAGCCATCTTTAGTGATATTGATCACAAAGATGGCCCTATGTGGTCACAAGTATACGCAATATGTATGGAGGCGCTGACGTCGACCGAGGCCAGAGTCGATGCCTATGGCAAGCCGGTTGCCCCGGCTGCTCCACTACCCACTCTAGTAGAGGAAAGGCAACGATCCTCGGCTCCTCTTAGAGACGACCCGATCTTTTCAAATGGATCCAGACCGACAACATTGCGAAGCGGAGTTGAAAAGGCGTTGGAACGACTTGCACGAAGCCCTGGCTCGTCCCCCGCTTCAGAACTTAGTCCATTGGCCAAAAAGACATGGCAGAACGCCAAAGACCGGGTGCTCAGCAAGGAGCAGCAGGAGGCGGTTTCGCCGGATCACCTGAAAGGACAAGCGCGACAGATAATTACAAATCTGGTTTCGGTTGGATGGATAAGTGACCTAGTTCGACAAGATTTCCGAACCCAATTCATCGGTTCAGTTCTAGGGGGTCCATACGCCGAACCCTCACTGTACTCAAACGCAGTGATTGCACTCTGCCAACTGGCAGTGCACAGTCTAGCTGAGGATTCATATGGGAACGTTCACCGCGACGTGCCTAGCATTATTCGAACCTTGACCGCTGTCATCAAGAAAGTCGAAGCCTTGAAATCTCAATTTCCTCTGCACTGGACGGACATCGGAGGGGCTAAGGAATGTCCTGAAATCGACACTCTATTGGGTGTCATGAGAACAAACCTAGAGCAGGTTGTATTGAAGTTTGAGCCTTACAGCGTTGACTTGAGGCTTACATTGGCTGATTTGCGGCTCGCGAAGGAAGCTGTGGCAAAGCCTGAGGAACAACTAGCCAAAAACAAAGGTTCAGAGACCTCAATAAAGGAACGAATAGTTGACATAAGACCGGGCGATGGCAAGGTTCAGAGAAGGACGAGAAGGGAACAAACACGAACAGAAATGGAACAAGTACGGTGACGAAGCAACTAAGACAACACACGGCGCACGGCGCATGATTAAAACTGGCAAGAGGGCCAAAATTGGCACATGTAACTATACGAAATAATTAAAAAGGGATACCGTAATGAAATTAAAAAGAACCTCTACGGTCTGTCGAGGCTTGTCTACATACATGCAGCTGAAGGACTCATACAACGAGATCCAGCACAGCCACAGCTGAGATGGCACAAGCCACATCTATAGATTTGACGGCATCAACCGAGGCGCCAGGCCATTCTCTTAACAACAGTGGGCTGAGGTACGTACCGTAATGTTACCTCATTGTACATATATCATGTCCCTGCGCAACTTCGTTAATTTCCCTGTCTTGCTCACCTCGTGACAACGCCGCATTGTTAAACCAACATCTTACTTCAACGCCACTAACATACCCCCATTTACCATAGCCATGCGATCACCATCAATAATATTATCGGCATCAGGGTCGTGAGGACTCCATTAATAGCGCTACTCGCGCGCGCGCGTCATCATGGCGCAACAACGTCTGGTTTCCCGCGTTGTTTACGGGACCATTTATCTCTTTCTCTACATCATTCTTTTCGGCCTCCTTCTTATCACACCGGGAGATGCCATCGAACGCTCGGTTGTCAACAAGCAATGGTACAACATATGGATTATCACAGTGGCATATGTCCTTACAGTTTTGGCCGTTATATTCGTCTACATTCTACGACTCTACGTCAACAAGACGGTTCTAGCCTCGATACCTAAATCATGGGTGCCCATCGACAAAGGCGACGTTAAAGAGAAGGTGTACAAGATGATTGGATCTGGATTGAGCCGCAGCGCTGGCATTGCCTTTGCGGCGCGACCGAGGATTAAGACGACGAAAGAGGAGCCAGAAGTACGGCAAGATGATGAGCAGACACGGGCACGGTTCAACCTTTGGAAGACAAGATCGTTGGCAGAAGATGATATCATTCCTCTGCCATCTAATCGGCCGGTCTGGGGCGTCATCGAACACCACGGATGGGCGTCGCCAAATTCAGCAGATTTGCCAAATCTGCAGTACAGCAATGTTCTCTCCGAAATACCAAATCTCATTGAGGCAAAAGCCCTGACACAGGTGCCTCCGGATTCAACCTCAGAGACAGAGATGCCTGTGCTTGATGCAGAAGCTGCTAGTCTACTACAGAGGTTACCGCACATGAGTCTTCGCGACTACCTTGGTCATCTTACAGACTATGGTGTGATTGCCATGGATGAGCAGGTTGCAGACTTCCTCTCGCTGTATGAGGTTGCCCGTTTTTCCACTCGACCAATACCGAATGCTCGATTTCACGAAATCATGCACCTTTTTGCCGAGGTTCTCCGCAACATGCAACCAATGGACGCTGCCGTCTTAGGTGCCCTACTTGACGAAGATGAAGGCGCCGCGTCTGAAAGCGACATTGACGACGCGGCCCCAGCCGAGACAAATCCCTCCACACCCGGGAACAACTCAAGACCATCCACTGGCAATAGTGAAGGGCCAGTTCAAAGACCAGCGAGGAGACGGAACGCTTATCGCACAGCGCCAAATACGCCTGGGAGCAAGATGACTTTGGAAATGACGTCGCGGAAATCGAGCAGCAGCAACAGCTTTGCTCAGACAAGACGTCCTTATGATGGTAGCCAACATTCATCAGCATTCAGCTTACGATCTAGGTCGTCGGGCGGCGACTCAGGTTCGGTGATTCGCCTGGCAACACATGAAGACACGAGCGATCTGCCGTATGTTCTGTCTCTAAGAGACACGACTGCGACGCGCTACTAGGCTTTGAGAGCGGCCCGTTCTCGGGTGGCTCGTGGAAGCAGTAATGGAGGAGGAAATATTAATGAGTGAATGATCTTTATTAGAGTGTACAAATAGTACCTAGGTAGATATTGTCGCCCACGTAGCTGCGCGGTACCTAATACCGCCTGATATGTGTATAGATGACTTACAGTAATTTAATGATTAGTATATCAGGACAGCTTCTAATACATAAAGTATTTTCATATACACTGAAAAAAATCCAATAATTAAAAAAAAAATTTATCAGCTAGAATTTCCAAATCTACATATGTAAGTCGTCTACGGAGTAGTGAGGCCGGGTTCAGCAAGGGAGGCTTGAAGATGTCCATTTCGCCCGCTAAGGCTGTCAGGTCCCGTAGGAGGTCCACCCATGCCGCTACCCTGGGCCGCATTCTTCGTTGGATTTTTTTTCTTTCTCCCCCAGTGACGCCACTCCTCCAAGAAACCTTGAAGGGACCATATCCAAGTTTCCAACGACGTATCAGCGTCGTCCTGGAGCTCTCTTTTTGCGAGTCTTAGCTTCGCGAAGCCAAGACCCACGCAGCTTTTAGAGCAATGGGATACGAGAATTAAGCTTGATGCCATCTTCCAGAGGAGGGATCATAAAAAAATAAAAAACACAATCCCAACCAGCACCATGCCTCCACCAACCGAGAAACCATCTCCTCTTCCCCTCGCTTCCGACTACGCCGCCATATCGAACCAAATATCCCTCCTCCTCTCCCAGCGCAACTCTCTCCTCAAGACACTCAATCCCCATTCTGCGATAACGTCTTCTTCTTCTTCTTCCGCAACAGCACGGCGCCCCCACGTGAATCTAGACGACGAAGAAGACTTTTTGAACGCAAACCGGCCGAATGAAGGGCTAGGATATGTTCCTGAATCGAAAGCCGCCGCCGGGGCGAATGCTGCGTCAAGAGAGGAGAGAATGCTCCGCGGGCGGTTGTTGGGCAAGAGGAAGGGTGTTCATGGTGGTGGAGCTGCTGGTGGCAGCGGAAAAAAGGTAGAGAGTGATAGTGATGAAGAGCCTGGGAGAAGTGGAGTAGGCAAGAAGAAGCGGCTGAGAAGGGAGGTGGTTGAAGAGGAGAAAGAGGAGGAGATAGGTCCTGTGCCGGAAGCAGCCAAGACGGCGGACAGTGGTGATGGGGAGAAGGAGGGAGAGGTAGAGGCGGATGTTGCGATGAAGGATCTCGACGGCGAAGATGATGATGGCAATGGGGCAATTGAACCAACGAACAAGTCGAAAAAGAAGAAGAACAAAAAGAAGAAGCATAAAAAGAAACAAGCAGCTACTGAATCCTGACCAAATCAGCAATGGCAACAGCAGCAGTAGCAGGGTCCCGTTCTCAAGTCCTTATTGAAGAGAGCTACAATATCTACGTTGCAAGAGGACTTGAGAAACCGACTTCTACAATATTGGGAAGAGCAAGCCAAGAAAAAAAATTCCCTCCCTCCCATGCACTTAGAAGATTCAACGTTCGAACAGTTTTATATCGCAAATCGTATCCTGGCTGCATACTACACTAGTTACAGCGAACTCTGTTTACAGTATGCCAGCATATGGCATAGCTGTAAATGGTTTCTTTTTTTCCTTCTCTTGCTATAGGTACTAATATCCAAAATAAAACAATTCTCGATCCAACAGTTTTTTAAGAGTACAGTTATTTCGCGCGCTCAAATGATAGCTTCATGGTAAGGAATGACCCCGATGAAAGTAATGCGCTCGGAACAAATGTCCGGCGATTATAGTGATCCGGGCCCACAGGGTTTTCCTGTCTTTCAGGAAATCAAAAAAGGTATTGTCATCGTGCATCATGTGCTTTCGATGATCGGGTATGATTAGAGTGTGTGTAGGTGTGCGTATGAGTACCAATGCTCGATCCAAAGAAGGTTTCGTATCCGGTCGATAGCAAATAGACGGGGGTTATAGGACAGAAAATTCAAGCAGCGAATCAAAGTGGACGGATCAGCAATATTCATATATTTTTAGAATTTGGTTTCGATGGTTTCACGCCTGGTTGTTGTTGCATCCTCATATCCCCAAGTCGTGAAAACTTCCGCACTGCGCCCAGAGATACTGCACCTGCCAGTGTAGCCAGAGACGCGTCTTAGGGGGACTTGACGCCTCCTCGGATCCGAATCGAAAGGATGGTGATGCTCCTCATGTCATTGCCTCCGTTTTCGCTTTCTGTCATCATCGCCGCGAGGCTCTTCGTCCTCGTCGGACCTTTCGGCAGTATCACTAGGGTTAAGAATGTGGGCCATGCTTCCTCTTCGGGTCGGTGGAGCAGATGAATCTTTTAAGGCCCCCAATGTCTTACTTTCACGGTTCGATGCTGAGTTCCAGGACCAGCTACCAAAGGTGTCCGATCCGGCGTTCGTACCGTTGGCAAAAGGAGGCTGCGGTGGTGTGGTTGGTCGCGATTGCGGATGGGCATGCGAGGATGCGGCCTGTAGAGAAAACGATGATAGTGATTCCCTGATTCTCTGATCTTCGGGCGCGAGACGACTAGGTGATGACGGCCATCCAGGCGGAGGAGCATTTGTTGAAGCGAACTGAGGTGGGCTTGGCTGCCATCCGTGAGCGCGGATATCTGCAGCAGTATGGCGTCTAGCCAAGCTGCCTGGCGCCGGCTCCACGTTTGAGAGGGGGTGAGGTCCAGGGGGAGGCGCAGGGGCAGCATTTCGAAGAGGAGATGAGCCAGTCCCGCCGCTAATTGAGCCATATGGCCGCCTTGTACCAACTGACAAGTTAGAGGGAACTGCAGGGCGATAGGTTGGCTGGCCGCGGCTTTGCGGAACAGCAAGACCTGCTCTCCTTGAGTCGTCCTGGGGAAGTTGTCTGGGAGATACAGGTGAATTATCAACTCCTCCAAAGAACTGCTGTCTGCCAACATATGGAGGCTCATGGGGTTCGTCAAAAGAGCGAAGCATATCCGCTTGCCTTTGCATTTCGCTTTGTAACGTCAGAACTTTACTAACATTAGCTTCTGCTTCTCATTCAATAGCCAGTCAGAATTGGTAGGGAGGCGAAGACAAACCATCTCGGTGAACAGGGCTTTCGGGGGATACTAGTGAGAGTACTCCTTTTGACAATTCCTGGTTGAAGTGAAGAAATCGGCTCATAGTTTCCATAGCGGCTTGGTTTCTGATATGCATGTAATGGGCAGCTTCTTCACTCCGCTGAAGTCTCGCAGTGGTGTCGTATAGAGAATGTTCGAGATTCGCTATTCGGGCTTCAATGCTATCCGGCGGTAGCTGTACAGGCTCGGCTGGGGTGCCGGGCTGAGACGTGGTTGTTTTCGTGTAGTTGGTCTCGCGGTTGACGAGAGCATGTCGACTTGCGCGACGTTTAATCTCGCGCAAGCCAACAAGATCACCTCGTTTGAAGTTGCCATTGCCGTGTTTAAATTCCCACAGTGTTGTTTCGGGGTTTCCAGTATGGAACACATCACGTTCTATGTCAAGATGAGGTTAGGAGTCGTCTCTGGTTGGTTCGCAAGAGATAAGCTGCCCATACCTTTATGAAACCCATACATATTCAGTTGTCGCACAAAGGATGAGATGTTGGTATGCTTAAAATATTGTCTGCGGGGCAAAGTTAACGAGATGGCCGCAATAATAAGGGAGGGATAGACTATTGGAAAGAATATCGCAAATCAAACTTACGATAGCACTTTGGAGAAGTCGGCTGAAGGCGACATAACGAAGCTTTCAGCGGATGATGACCATGAGATGAGGTGTTGAATGCTGGTATCCTCCAACATGCTATCCTCGCCAGTCAGTGCTCACGGTTCAGATTTATGCGATTCGCGCAGACCAAGGGTTCTCACTTGTAAAGTTTATGAATGAAGGCGGTTTGCACGATCTTGGGTTGATGAATAGCTGCAGCTGCAGCCGGTGGTGGTGCGGGCATATTGCTGGAATTCGTGGTGATGTTCTGCTCTGGTGGCGACGCATTGCCAGGTCGGCCGGAGCTTGGTTTGCCATTGCCGCTGCTATTGCCATTGGATTCAGCCTCGGTGGTCGCTTGGCTGCGAGGGGAGTTGTCGTCTGGTGACGTCCCCTCCATCGGATGGTCAACTGGACTAGGTGGAGACATGCTGATGGTCGGCGGTGCGGGAACGGGTACGATGCGCGCGCTGGTCGAGTCGTGTAGTCTGCCGTTCGCCGTCGTAGGTTTCTGAGAGCTCTCAGTCTTTTCGGCCATTTGCACTCTGTCTTTTGTTGTTGTGGTCAGCCGGCGAGCTATTCCGAGGAGCAAACTGGGGGGATACAAGAATGCTGCACACGTCTAGGCAAAGGGGGGGGGGGGGGTAGTTCAGGATCGCGGCAGCGCCAAAGCCATGGAGCAAGCAGACAGCGGAGCGCGAAAAGCGCAATGCAGTCGCGACCGCAGCTATCCAGCTCGACAACCTGATTGACCACCAAGGGCGGACAAACTCACCTCAACTCATGTCTGCGGATGCAGCAATCTCGTCGCAACAAGGTGGAGATGGCGGATTTGTGGTCTTGCAGTCCGAGGTGGAGTCGACGCTAATTGCTGGGAAGTAGGATCGGGGGTGAGCAAGCTAAAGCTTCGATATCGGTTGGATTGGTTGCACACAGGGTCGAATGAAGGATAGGATCTCGAAGTCTTATGGTCGAGAGCTACCTGGATGGAGTGTATAGGATGTAGGATTTGGTGTTGGTGTTGGTTCTGTCGCTCTAGAAGGTGTAGAAGGTGTTCCTGAGCTTGCGGGCAAGACACCGGAGACACATGCGCAAGGTGATTTGGGGGTAGTTCAGACCGGGCAGGACAAGGCAGGTCCGTGTGCATATGTACGTCTGTTAGATCAGGAGCCGTCGGGTTTGGTGTTGTTGTTGCTGCTGGCCGCCGCCAGTCGCTCAAGCTCGTCTATCGATAGGTTTTGGGGCTAGCAGACCCAGAGCAATGTCGCGGCGAAGCGGTGACAGAACCCAGGCGCGATACGATGCAACACGTAGGGTCGTAACTTGGGATCAGCCGGAGAAGGTGGCAGATATGCGGAAGTGATACGTCGTGCGAGGCGGCGCAACGGACGGAAGCCACCGTTTCCTGGGGTGGGAGCAATTGTGACGATGAGGGAAGAGATGGAAGTGATGCATGGATCGGTATGTACATATGTAGGTGGTAGGGTGCTGTGCCTAGGCTAGCTCATTCAAAGTTAGTGGGCGTGCAGAGAGTCCCGGTACTGTAGAAAGGTGTAGGCTGTTTTAGGGGGGGTGGAGATGCCCATTGGGTTTTGTTGGAGTGCACTGTGGGTGTTGGTGCTCCGTCCAGTTGGCTCCAGCGCAGAAAGGGTCAGTCATCCATTGTCAACGTGGTGGTAGTGGTGTGTGTGTGGCCTGGAAGATGGGGAGCAGCAGCTCTGAAGCAGGTACGGTACGTGTTCGCGGCACTGGCCACTCGCGCTGTGGCATCATGGATGGCAAGGCACCGTGTGCTTGTGGAGTACGCTGCCACGATACCTAGGTAGGTAGGTAGGTATGTACATACACTCAGGTACTCCCCAACTGCGGGATGGAAAACGGTGCGTCAACTAGAGAAGAAATAAGGATAAAGGGCTGTGGTGTGCAACTGAGGCGTGTGCGCAGCGTCGTGCCAGCTCTCCCTCCCAGAGCTTCTGCTTCTAGGCTTGTTCGTTCGTTTGTGTCGTCATACTTTATCTAAGTCGATGCTATATGTCAAGCCTTTACTCAACTTGTAGATGCATCGGGGTTGGCGAGCAGGTATGGAGGAGGCTCGAGGGCAAGTGAATGACCAGGCAGCTCACCATTTGTTTGCCTCTACGGACTAGAACACACGTATGGTGAGTTGAAATCCTCAATGATGTGCTTCACGTCATTACCGGCGAGAGATAGTGGACGACGCCACTGTCCGTAGAAGGAAAGCCACTGTCGAGAGCTCATCGAATGTTACCGGGTATATGTACCTGCGCCAACACCTATACTACCTATACACTGACACTCAGAACTCCCGTGCCTCGTGCGTCACTTACGTCGGGTCTTGTCTTGTTCGTTAACTGGTGCTGCTCATGACTCATTAATATGTGTACCAACAAGGGATCAAGTTCTTATTCCCCGCCACCTCATTCGAGATTGAATGATGATGATAATAACAATAATAAAAGTACGGAGTAGCAAATCCTAGGCCTTTTATTAGGGGCCGTTCTCGAGATTCTAGAGGCTCCAATCAGCTGAGCTCTAGCTTCGGAGCAGCTGAGATCCGCCCCAGCAAATCCTGCTTACAGGTTCTTGACTGGCTCGTCCTAGTAGCACCCAAGATTGGCCAGGCCGAATCCTTTTTTTTTTTTAAATAAGGAAACTCATTTCAACTCGATTGGGTTTATTCACCTACATACCAGCAGTAGCAGCCACTCGTTGCTCAGATAGGTCTCCGTCGGGTCGGGTCAGTGGAGCCTTGACATCTCGTTCCGCTCTCAAGCTCTAAGGCACTCCATACTCTAGGGTGCATGAGGAGCCCTGACGATACCAACCATAACAAGCCAGGTACCTGAGGCGTGTGTATGAAAACCTAGGTAGTACCCAAAGACTCGTACTAAAGGTCAATGTGTTTTCAGAGAAGGAAGGGGTTGCGCTGGGACTCTTTGGAGACGTCAAATTTTTGATGCTGCATGGACGTACTTCAATACGCACTCCTTGTCCGGCAACTTGCTGAGGCATTGGGCATCGCCCTCTTGGTCCGTACGAAGAAAAAGCCCACGGACTCGCACTTACCCGTCGTTGCCGAGAAGCTCCTGGGACGCAGTCTCCAATTCGTTCGTTCGTGTCATCCGTAATCATTACATTTCAATACACTAGGTGCCACGTCTGTACGAGTATGTGTTTGAGAGGAGCTACCCTACCCAGTAGGCTATTCGATCCCGTTCATGATTTGCGATCCACCGCTTATTTTAATTCATAGATTTTTCTTTTTCAAGTACAGAAAGACAAGGACACACGGCCCCCGCCATCAGCGGCTCATTTTAAGCGAACAAGGTGCTCAGTCAAAGTGTTATCTTAGGAGTCAGAGGGAAGTGTTGCTAGGCGCGCAGGGTCCCGTCAAGTTCATATTGAGCAATATTGGTATGTACTCCGTACTGATGACCGTATATCTACTTCCAAGGCTGTCAGACCTAGTTTCAGCAAAGCTACTACCCTAGGAGGTATTAGAGATGACAGCCATAAACTTTGTGGGGGCCAGGGGGGTGAATGCCTAAAGCCTTCAGTTGACTACCTTATCAAAGTCTACTTACATTCTCACGCCTTTGCTTGCCGTATTATGTCTCTGTCGTCACTGCACGTGTCTGTCTGCCAATATCAGCATCATGGTCTCTTTTCACAGGGGTAGGTATTCCGGCTCGTGCACAACGAACGTGTCCTATGGTCCCTGTCGGCACGGGTCCATCACTGGAACAGTTAAGGTGCGGCCATGTTCCGCGGCGGCTACACCAATAACTGCAGCTTGGATCATGGATCATGATCGACTGCCGAGCCGCATCTAGACCACAGTGCACAGTGGTAAGCCTTCCAAGGGTTGGGGAGTTCGATGCTTGTGTCTTAGAATCTCAGTTCCACAAATTATAATCCATCACACGATGGGTCAGAGAAGCAAATGGCTCCCATAGTGTCGCAGCACAGGCCCCTCTCCTGCTTTTATCAAAGATGCATGACGAGAAAAGAATTTTCGCAGCCAAGTTCGACCTCTTCTAGACGCATTGCATGTCCTTGATACATGCCAGCGAAACTCCACCATGTGCAAAAAAAATGCAGAAACTTGAATTATAGACAGTTGTGGTGCAGACGGGCGGACAAATACACATGCGAAATGATAACCCAAAAGTAGACAACCAAGCTTGCATGGGTGGATGACATCGTCAATCGGCGGATGATCTGGCCGGGACGCTTGATGACCTGTCACAGCGGCTCCATGATTTCATGACTCGAGAATGTGGTTTCAAGCATTAACCTGTCCCGTCATGGTAGGTATTATCATGGCTGTTGATCTGACCTTGGGTGTGTTTTGTTTGATGATTCGTAGCTGCCCTTCTCTAGAACTACAGATACCGAGTGAGTGTCATGAGCCTATCATCATTATTAAGGCTAAAAACAAACGCCGCTCATTTGAAAGCATCCATTGTGGACATAGCCATAAGTTCCAGAGCTAGATCATTCTAACCACGGGGTTGAATGTAGGTGGGACTGTAGCACGTGAAACATGTAAATCCATAGCTGTGGTCTGGGTAACAAGCAGTGGCGCATCTAGTAGGAGCTAAGTCACCTAAACCGAGGCGTCAGTGATTATGACGCACAAGCCACAAGAGAAGAACCTTCAGCAAACCTGTTGGAAACCATGCACTACCATTAATAAAAACATCAAAACGGAAAACCGCCCCTGTTTGACGTAGCTCTAGACTGATATTAACAGGGGCTTGGGATCAACTCTTTCTGTCTATCTGTTCTTTCTTGGGTCATCGTTTCCTGTCAAGCACAACTGCAAGGCGGGCAATCACCAACCAACACAACCATGGAAAATTCGGTGAAGACACGTTCTGCACATCGGCACTCACCAGCCTCGTAAGCCGTTGAGTACGCACAGGCAATGGTGATCAACGGCCTAGTAAAAGAGTTCTTGGCAGGATGGATGTGGCGGGCTGCCGCTGTGTTCGTCGGCTGTTGATAGTTGGACTTCTCTCCAACGTTCCATTTGGGCGGCGCGTTGAATGACTGCATTACAGCAGACTTGTCGGGTAGTCTCGCTGCTAAGAACTCACCGACTAGGCAGGCAACATGGTTGGCATTGAGATTTTCGCCTATTCTCAAGGCCCCCGAGGACAGTCTGTTGCTACTGCCAATGTAGTATCTAATCCCTGGGAACACAAAAAAGGGCTAAGGGATGGTCAGAGAAAGATAGCAAAGAACACTGCCGGAATAGAAGAGATCTCGATGCGCCATGGCCCCATCTCGGATAGCTTCGCTGCTACCTCATTAGTACCACTCACCTGTAGGCACTTTCTGTCTACGGCAAATGCCTAAATGGGCATTAAGACACCCGACGCAAAGCAACCAGCTGTTGAAGTACGTTCTCAAGGTAGCAAGAGGCATTTATTACTGGTGTGGAAGGTAGCGGTAAATAGGGAATATTCTGTCGGAGTAACGCTGCTCCGGAGAATTTGGTATGTATCTCCGTCTGTTGGGAGAGGGCAGGCACGGTTCAGTTGGCACGAATTGGCAACAGCTCCAAGAGCACAGAACAACAACAACTCCTTTAACCTTCCCTGTCCCAACACATGGCTTCCTCGCGTAGCCATCCAACTTCTGGCCTCAAGGTGACTGTTGATAAAGTACAAGCGTCAAAGGACGGTATACGAGCACCATCCATCATCTCGTGTAGGTGCGAGGACACGTTGGAGACATAGTGGTACCTGCCTTATTTACCTCTGCAAGTTCATTTTTATATGGACTCTTCCCTCCTTCAATCACTAACGCTATGCCCTTTAGGACCCCAACCACACAATCACATTGACCTAACGCTACGATAAATAAAAATGAAAATAGGAGAAAGAGGAAAAGGCTACGATGGTCACCGTGGAATTGCAATCCGCCCTCGAGGTTTTCCTTTTTCCAGGTTTCCCATGTCTTTCAAAGCGCTCGTGAGGTATCTCAATCACCCCTCCTTAGACAATTCGATGCTTCAGCATTCCCACTTGGCGCGCCGCGTGGTCGATCAGGTAGGCAAGCCACCGGCGTCGCCGGGCCTTTGACGTCGTGGATGTCAGAACATTCTGGCGGGCTACAGCGGCGCTAAAGCAGGTGCCGATTCGGGGCTGTCGCGAAAGCCAAACCGGCGTGCGGCAACCCGGACTGGCGGCTCTGCCTTTGTCCTCTCTTGGTCGACTATTCACTGGTTAAAATCTTGGACCAGCGGTGGGGACTTGGCATCCAGCGATCGACCCTAACCAACCAGCAACAATAAAGGTTGAGCTCTGGATCCCTTTTCAGCCCTAGCGCCGCCAGCCATCCTTGAGCCCTTCTAGCTCGGACTGCGGATGGATCCATGGATCCCTTAAGGACCGCTGGGCTGCCGGCTGGGTCAAGCCGACATGGGGCACTTCGGCGACCGCGATGGCTGAGCTCCACACAAAGCACCAGACACGCCAGGGACGAGCTTGCAAGATTGATGGCAAGCCCATTTGGCACGCCAATTTTCAGGCACCAGCTCAGGGTTGCTTGTTCATAGGTGGGAATATACCTTTAGGCTGTCCCGCCCTAGAAATCATCGAACATCTATCGACCTTCGTTTGCTTATCCTTTCTTTTGCTTCATGCCCCTCAACGTCACACAGCCATTCACAAACACACGCACAAGCATCGATTTCAACAGCCTATTCCCTGATGTAACACGCTAATAGAACGTGTACCTACATCATAGGATGCTTCATGCATTCCCCGCAACCCCCATTTTGGATCATTACCATGGGGTTCGTGTGATGGTGCATTGGTTACTAGCCCATGACAGCATTGATAGCCAAAAAGAAGTTGCAGCCCAGCGACAAACTCGAGGTTTGGACCATCTGGATACCAACGGCCGCTATCTTTTGTGCATTCACACTCACAGCCGAAGTGGTGCCATTGTGTGCGGCACCATGTCAATCAGACTTTACCATACACATTCTAGCTCGACCAAAAAGGCGTTGCTTCTGAAGCCTTATAGACCCTTTCAGTTGCATCCAGTCCATCTTCTCCATGCGAGCATCGTAGCCGTTGCGCCTATAGTTCCTCGGACGTAGAGGATGCCGAGCCCACGAATGCTGCTCTACCCTCCTTAAGGTGTATCTTTCAAAAATATATTCTTGTAATTACATCGTTGTGGATCGGAGAAAAACAACGGCAGCCAAATCACCGATATCATTTTTTTTTGTCACACTGATGCAGGTCATTGTCTAGAACAAATTATCGGGGAATTGCTTGACGAAGGCTGCATTAAGTAACGGGGAATTGGCCGGCAACCTCCTCCTAGCTACTTGGCGGTGGTTGCATGTCATACTGCACGAGGCATAACTCTATCGATGTCATACCCACCTGGTAGGCAATTCGCATCTGAACTAAGATGCGATTCTCATCGCGGAAAGAGGTCGACATTAACCGGGAGCGATCTGAGCTCGTCTCAGTATATGTGGCTTGAGCCTCGAGCCTTCCAGAGTTCAATATTCCTTCTGTGATCAGTTCTCACACCCCTCTTATGCTGTCGTGCCTGAGGTCTGATCTCCCTGCTAGCCATAGCATCTACAACTGCGGTCATCACGAAGAGGTTGCCCTTGTGAGGAAGCACAGGCTTCGTTTCAGGAGTCTCAAATTCGCATATGTGACATTCCTCCCCTTGAGATGTTTTAATGAGTCCAAGAACTACGTCCCTCATTGGAGCATTCAGAACTCTGAGTGTTTATGGCGGGCTCCCTTGAATGTCCAGATATTATTGTCTCATCTCAGGATGCTGTCTACTCCTGTGCAACTGTAAAGGCCCGGCAAGTCCCTCGCCATGAACTGTTTGTTGCTTAGACATTTTGACACATCCCCGCTGCCTGTCACCTGAAGCCCTCACAGGTAAGCTCCGCGATTGCGGTCATGTATGAAATGAAAGAAGGGAGTGAGCTAGCTGTCGCTTGGAAGGTCTCCATAGCCTCGACGAGAATCAAGACCTAACAACTTCAGTGATGCACTAATTTATTCCATGATTGCCATCATGGGCGTGCATAAATCAGTCCACGTAATTGTGGTCACGATGGATGCTAGCTAACATAAAACCACTGCCATCACATCACCCAGCCTCAGTTATCGCAAAAACACATAATTCCAAGATGCAAACGATGTAAAGGCGTTGTGGTTCTCTCGTCACGCAGCCGACACTTGGAAATCCAATCAATGATCGACAAGCCTATGGGTCTTTGGGGAACGGGTATACCGAAACAGCCACCATAGACCCTGGCAATCTGGCAACTGGGAAAGCATCGGCGGCGTCTTGGTTGTGTGTTCGGCATCTGGATGACCGGTCCGGCTAAATGTCCGTAGTCCTCAGTGGACAGGGGGGAGTAAAGCGACAGAATACCTAGGTACTTCACCAATGTCCAATAGGTTCGCTCACTGATACGAGTAATAGTTACTACAAGACCAGCGTCATCAGCCCACCAGCCACACCGGGTTCCTCCGCGGGTTGGGGCGTTAGCTTACACTGCTTTGAGCTTCTCGTAGAATAGGTATGAATTCCTACTTGACAGCTTGTCAGGACGGCATCAAACAGAATTGAGCGAGCTACAGCATGGCTCCCAGGCGGTTGGCCACATTTCCCTTCAAGCATCCCATTGACTGGGTAATTCTGAGACCCACGTGGCTGACAGCTGGATGTCATCCGCTTAGGCTCGAAACAACAACTTAGCTTTTTAAGTGTAGGAGCTCCTAATTTTCCAATCGCTTTGCGCATCAGAGAGAGGAGATGCCATATAGAAGACTACGAATCTATAGTGGTGCGGATGTTCCCAAATTACCATCGTGATATTACGCTAGTCGCATAGTGGTCGACCACGTACGTTGATGAAGCAAAGAGTTCTGAGATGCGCACACGATCACACCATTTTCTAGATCGTCTTCTCTTTCCTCCGTCCTAATCCTTGCTTTCTTAGACCTTTTTTGAAAGGGAGGGATACTAGTCCAAGAGCTGGTGGTTTCGAATGATAGGGTATATGGGAGGTACCTAGGTAGTTTTAGGATAGAGCCCGTGATGGTTGGGATCTAGAGCAGGAAGTCTGATCGTAAAAAAGTCGATGATAATCACTTCCAGTACTGGTATGACCAACACAGGGGGGGTTACATTGGCAACCTTGGAAAAGAAGGAAAATCAAGAGTTGACACTATTACGGAAGCTGTACCGCCCACAAGAAAGAAATAGCACAAAGGACTTGCTGTCTCCAAAGCTACCCTTCAATATTGCCAATGAGAGAGTCCAATAGCCATATGGCAATTTGCAGAATGAGGATGCGTTACTAAATCGAGACACGGGGTCTGAGCTACTAGGCGATCATGTCAAAGCCATGTGCCTCAGCCCACGAAGCGAGCATCATCTGCTTGTGGTTTTGCTCGATCCGGCTCACTTATTTGTTCGATGCTTGAAGCTGATGAATGAATCCCCACGCTATAGTAGGCGGCCAATCGGCGGTGGCGGGGTGGCCGTGATAGGCAGATGCACAAAGAGCGGTCACTACTTACCGGGTCCCTGGAGCTGGCTTACCCTACAACGCTGGATAGGCCCAGCCCAGGTATTGATGTAACTTGGCTTGCAGAGGACTAATACAGAGGAACTAACTGGATGCTATGCCGTGCGGCTAGACTTTTGACAACGTTACAGAGGGTTCGGGTATCACTGTAGGGGTGTGACAAAGAAGCCAGTACGGTCATTTTGGGAATCTTGACGTAACGCTTTTAATGTCTGAGGCCTGTGAACAAGCACAATCAGCCAGTGATGATACATATACTTGCGGATCACACAAATCGATTTACTTGAAAGCATTTCCAGCGACCTAGAAAATAATTATCAAATAAGTCTTAGATCAATGAGATAATTGAATTGGGAAAATGCCCCTTTGATCCATTGTCACACTTTGAATGGGAGGCACCTAGCAAGAGCCCGTGATGGTTGGGCTAGCTATGTCCCACTATGACACGCTTAACCTATATGGAATCAGGTTAATTATTATAACACGATGGTAAAATCGAGAGCATATATCTTCCCATGGTTTGAGAATGTTAAAGCGTGATGTGTAATATGGCATATATTATTTATTGACGGGAGAAGAAGCCTACGCAAAGACAGAGAGAGGCTTCGGTGACGGTGACGCTTTAATAGCAGAAGGAAAAATCGTCAGTTCCAAGTTATTTTCCATTTCTCTGCCCTATGTCCCCGTCTTGTTTCTTCAATATGTCAACGGAGACAGCAAACTCATCTGGAAGTCTCATCCGTGTTCCTGCAAGAAACTTGGACCACCAACGACCTCGAGCGTTGGTCTCACTCAGCCTTGAACAGGAGAGCAACCCACCTTCACCATCTTATGCAACCACACCACGGTAGTTATTTGTTGGCTTTCCATTTCCTGCACCTGATAATAAAATAAATAAAATAAAAAATAAAATACATACATATACTGAATGATAGGCTGCCGAGTTAAGCCACATGTCGGATCCTGTCTACATCTTTGGCAGCTGCAAGCGACGAACGTCGTGTTGAGGCTTGCGGCTTCCTCTCCGAATGGAGGACAAACTCGGCAACTTCCTCCTAATACTTGCATAGGTCGCTCCTGGCAATCTTTAGGCAATGAGCGCGTATGCTTTAATCACATATTGAATTATTTCTTTTTTCCTATTTTTTCTTCTTCTCCTTTGTCTCTCCATAGCGCAATGACTTTTGGACCCCATGGCCCTGGAGGACTTGATGGCGGCGGCCAAGACAAATCGGTGACAATACCTTCTCGGCAGTTGCTGCGGCGCTTGTAAAAGAGTGTTCTTGCTTGCTTGGTTGATTAATTGATTGATCAGCGGTGCAACCACCTCGAAATCGCAACAGCAACTCGCAGTTGCAGGGACATTCGGAAATCTCTTGCCCAGGCTCATTGTTGAGCCTGTATCTGCCCGGGTAATATAAACAGTATAACTAACTTGAGCGAATAGCTCCTGGACTCGCAGCTCTCTATTGGTTCAAAACCTAGATCAACACATCGGAGACCCCCCTCCCCCAATTATGTCCGAGGTATATCAAATCACGGCTGAAGAGATTTTCCAAGATGCAGATTCTCGAATTGCGGGAAAGAAGAAATGCAAGATGAGACAATCAATTCTTTAAGGGCGATCAATAGGCATGCGCCCTTCTCTTTCTTGCTAAGCTACCTTTATCTCTCCCCCAATCGTCGGGATGCCATGCTCTATCTTATCTGAGACGGCAAGACGGGTACGGGTTGGTGGGTTTCTTAGAATACAACAACACATAACGGTCCCTTTTGTCTCGGCCCGTCACGTTGCTTCATCGTTTATTTGCTTCTTTTATTTCCACTAGCATAATGCGTGGTGTCAGTTGCTCACTTTGACACCGAGAGAGACAGTACGATTCTCTATGAGACATTAAATATTGGGCAGTTGCATGGAAAAAAAAAAATCTTTCCCATGTGTGGTGAACATCGGGCCTCTGGGCGGCCCGTGAAGAACGGGGCGGCTGTGCAGGATCGTCGCTGGTCCCAAGAAACGAGAGGCAAAGAAGTTCCTTACATAGGTTCCTTCACATTCTGGGAGAGCAAAAATACAAAACAAAACGTTGTGCTTTGACCAGATAAGTGAGGGCTCGACGTCGTAGTCTGTAAGCGAATGGACTGTTGTCCTGCAACCTACAGTTGCGTAGATCGGCCCGGAGCTTGATGAATATCAGCCCTTCCATCCCAAGACAACTCTTGGACCTCGGTGGTGCTCGTGCCATGCGTCTGTTCTTGCATAACAAGAGTATCGAATAGGCAGGACGAGGCTGTGAACTTTTCGTGGCGCTTGTGCTCCTCGGCAGCACAGTCCCTGCCGAGGAACGATTAAGTATTGACATGACCCTTGTCGTAGCTGAAGAGTTTTTTTGGGGGGTTTTTTTTTGGTTCATGAGCAATCTCTGATTTCCATCATGTGGCATGGTCCGATTACTGAAAGAGCGTATGCGCTGGCGTGGATAGGGCCGAAATACTTACCATACCGTCCATGCTCGAAAGTGCTGATGGAGATTCATGCTGAACCTCCCCGCCAGGAGGAGAGTGCGGCTCGTCCTTTTGGGGACACGGCGATATGTTTATGCTTTTCTTGGCACAAGGCTTCACGGCTAAGGCATGGCTTACTGTAGTAGTTGTAGTTATTGGTAGTTGACAAGAGTAGTTGGCCTAATAATTCGATAAGTAGGCAACAATAATTCTTTTGGGATCTGATGCTACGTCTGAGATGTCATAACTGGAAGATGGACTCGAGGAAATAATAAGCTGGCATATATATGATATATTCATGTTCCTTGCATATCTCATTTCATTCTATTAGCATCGTCGTGGTGAATAAACGTAGAATACAAATAGCCAGCGTCTTTTTGGCCCAAAACGCTCCTACGCACCAGGCGTCAACTCCCAAGTTAATAAACAAACACTGTCACATTTTCTTCTTCTTCTTCTTCATAAATCGTCGTCCTCCATCCCCGTCAGTCTCCTCTCCCCCACTTCACGGATCTTGTCTCCCAGAATCGTCCGGCCATACCGCTCAGCGACCTTGTACGCCGCTTCCATCATCCTGCCCGTGCGATCACGCATGAGCTCCACCATCTCAAGGGCGCGCATGCCCCTGTCTTCGCCTTCGCGACACTCAACTGCCAGGAGTTGCAGCAGGGTCTTGTCAATGTCCAGCTCGATGCGGGAGAGCAGTGATCGTTGAGTGTGGCTCCCTGAGGTGGCATCCACGAGATCGCGTAGTTGTGCTGCTTGTAAGCCTTTGAGCATGAATAGCTGCTCGAGCTTCCTTGTTTCGACACCTTCTTCTTGTTCTTGTTCGTCGTTCACATTACCACCACCACCACCACCACCATTATCATCATCATCATCCATAGATTCGTCACCCCCATCGCTAGACTTCTCTGGTTTTCGAGTCTTCGCCTTGAGAGGGGAGTGTAAGGGGACAGAAAACTCAAATTCAGAGAGAAGAGGTCGGGGAAAGTAAGGGTATTGATCACCACCTTTGAGAATAATGCAGTGGAACTTGTTCTCTGCTACAGCAATGGGAAAGTAAGTCTCATGTTTACGACCAGAGGCAAGGCGTGACATGAGCCTCGTGTCAAGCAAGGGGACCCAACACGCTCGCGATGGCTGACGCCAGTGTAATAAAGTCAACAATGTGCCGGTTGAGTCGTAAATACATGGATCCTATTTGTCCTGTGAATTAATACTTTTTTTTTGTTTTGTTGGATAGGAAACCTGTATGGAGCTTGAGAGAAAAACTTACCCCGTTGTCTGAGAAAAAGACGCTCTTTAGAGTTGCGCCTTCCGGAAGAGCCACTGTATCGTCGTTCTGACAGATTTCATCTCGCTTGACGTTTTCTATTGTATATGAGAGTCGAGTATTTCCATCGGGGGCAACCGGGCCGTTTCCGATGGTTAGGACATAATCTCTCCAACTGGCACAAGTGACCATTGGCGTGCTCTTTGGGCGGTAGATGCGATATGGCATGCCAAACAATGTAAAGACACGCACGTAGTTGGCCGTCGTTACGACGGTCACAAAGGATTCGCTCAATGACATGGCTGTGATAGCTTCTCCCTTTGGTAAGGTTGTCCGCCAGTCTGATCGCTGTGTCCAGGTTTCATGGGGACGGTAGAAGATGGTAGCTGGTGCATCATCTTTCGGCGGACAGGAGAATAGAGCACCGTGCTCATTGAGACAAGCCTTATCATATAGGAAAGTGTCTGTGAAATGAAAGTCCCGCTGAAATTCATGATCGTAGAATTCCACGGTAACCGTGTGATGGCCGTCTTGGTCCACAGTCCAGACGAATCCTATCAGATTCAAGCACAAATACTTTCGGTTGCCTCTCCAAGGCGTGGAACCGGGCTGGAATGATTCATGGTATTGGGGCTCCAAGAGATGTCTTCGTTTGTTTGAGATATCTCCAACATCATCACCCTCACGCCCCCTTTTCTGACCAATAGCATATCCAGCTCCATCATCGTCCACGACAAAGTCGTCTTCTTCTCCTTCAGCATACCCTTCGCCTCCTCCTAAGAAGGAATCAAGGCTGCCTAAAGACTCTCGACGAGGGCGAGAAGGGATATCTCGCTTGTGGCCATTCACAGCAGGAGCTCTCCTGTTGGCGGATATTTCTGATAGGGGATCATGGATGAATGGCGCAGGCTGCACATCCAACTTCAGCATTGGTGAATACTGCTCAGGAAGAAAGTCGGGATAGATGTAGACTTCTCCATCCGTTGTTGTGAAAGACAGAATGTTCTTTGAAGGATGCCATGCGAGGTCCATCACGTTGGAGAAGTCGTATCGTTGAATGACACTCTGCGATTTGGTCTCCCACACAAGGACCTTACCGCCCTTACAAGCTGAAGCCAGCATCGCCCCATTCGGTGACCAGGCGATCGCCGTGATATCGGCCAGATGCCCATTTGCAAATGATCGTTGCTTCTCCCAGTCATTTTTGGATATAACTTGAATGTCCTTTGTTGGTGTTGGCACAGCAAAAGCCCGTCCATCAGGATGCCAGACGGCCTTGGTTGAGACCTCAGAATCGCTGTCTACAGCTCCAATAATTCCATCCACCTTGCGTATCAATTCGGGTGCGTCAGCGGTGAGGGAGTAGATATAGATGATCCCATCCACGCAGGACAAGGCGGCAAGCCGTCCATTTGGATCTAGGCTGATGCTTCTCGCGGCGCGGGTATGTTCGTTGAGATGCCTCAGCTGCTTGATATCCTGCGTGTTCACAACCTTGACGCTTATCTCATCGCTGGCCACCGCACACCATTGAGAGTCGGCGGACAGCGCTACGTCTCGAATCGGGAGCGATGTTCTGACGAGAAAGCGTTCGAAGTTCGCTGCGCCGAGGGAGTAGAGACTGACGGTGCCGTCTTCTGATCCTACGACAAAAAAGTCATCTGAAGCGGCAACCGCGACATTCTGTTCTTGGCAGTCGTCAATATTCGTTGGCTCGCCATCGGAGCCCGTCTTGTAAAGGCGAATCGTGTTGTTCGAGCCAACGGTGACCAGTCGAGTGCCGTCTTTCGTATAAGCGCATCGAGTAGTCCCTTGGGTATGGGCTGGCCGTGGCCGGGGACGAGGCGCAATAGTTGAATCCATTACTACTACCAATGGCGTATTGCAGGAGGACAATGCAAAGGCATTGATGTCGTATGAGCAGTTCCGCCTTGCCAGAGGACGTTGACTTTGGGAGGCTTGTCCGTCCTAGGAGACGCGTCCTAGCGCGTCTCAATTAAAATCCAGCGGTGTCGCGAGGACCCCGCGGTTGGGAGTTGCTGCGCTGGTCTGTTGGCGGCCGCAGACAGCTGTCCCACACATGCCCCGCCATTTCGAGCATATATGCTGCATATCTCACACTTTCGCTATCAGGCATCCATAACGCTATGATTTGATAATTGGATAATAGTTTCTGAATAAGACATAGTACGGAGTCAGAATCAGAATCAGAATCAGAATCAGAATCAGAAGAAGAAGAAGAAGAAGAAGCCTTGGGACGAGCCTGTTCATTCTAACTCTTATGACAGCACATTAAAAAGGGCTACTCTTGGGTTGATTAGCCACACATTCAGGGGTCACCACTATGGAGAGTACAAATAGAGACAACTTTTTCCAAACCGAGTGAGTCCAGTATTCTTGATGGACTAAAAATTCTGCGCAGCTTTCTGACAAGATCCCTAGTGCTTCTAACGCTGAGAGGGAGAGAAAGGATGCCAAAGCCGACAACAAGAATGGAGACCCTTTGGTGATGAAATCTAAGATCCTGGCTGCTGTCCTTGACCCGTTTTCACCTTCAAATTCGCTTTTCATCGCGGAGTCTGCGGGATATGTTCGTCGAATAAACCTTGCCGTATGCCTAGATCACCGTTGATATGTGACTTTGGAATGAAGCGTTTTCGCTAACGTCAGCTTAGTCAAGTGCATCTAAAACAACCTACCGAGGACCAAAAGCCCCCGTGACATGCGTTGCGGTTGGAGGGAGTGGAAACAAAACGGTATTTGCTGGCTCCTGGGATAAGGATGTTTGGTCTTGGGATATCGAAACATCGCAACCTGGTCGCAGATTCAGTGGCCACACCGACTTTGTGAAGACAGTAGTCACTTCTAAGATATCTGGAAAAGACATCCTCATCAGTGGTGGTGCCGACAAGAAGATCTTTGTTTGGGACATTGAGACTGGGCGACGTCTTCATACCCTTCAAGATCCAACCACGACAATGCTCGCTGTCCAACACATAGCGGTTGACCCCGTCTTGAGCACGCCAGATTCCGTGGTCATCGTGAGCGCAAGCAGTGACCCACACCTCCGTCGATGGAAGATCACAGTTGATAGCTTTGAGCAGCTGACTGAGACTTTCGTTGATCGTCCAGATACCGAGAGGCTTACTATTGAGGAGCATGATACAAGTGTTTACAAACTAGTATACGACCTTGAGGGCGAAGATGGTGACCTCTGGACAGCCAGCGCAGATGGTACGGCGAAATGCCTGTCTCGGTCTCGTAACTTCGTTGCGGACGATGTCTTTACGCACGGCGACTATGTTCGGGCGGTCATTCCCACAGAATTGTGGGTGGTGACGGCTGGGCGGGATGAGAATGTTAAAGTTTGGGACAAGTCAACTGGTAAGCTCTACTGCACTTTGGAAGGACACTATGAAGAAATTACGGATCTAGTGCTCTTACAGAGCACACGGGGGTCACTTGGAAAGGTATGCAGCGTCAGTATCGACGGTACTGTCCGCACATGGCCTCTGTTAAAGAACGAGCTGGACGAAGTGGTGAAAAAAATAGAAGAGTCAAAGAAGCCAGTGGAGAAAGATGAACCAGAAACGGATAACCTATTGACAGCTGAAGAGGAGGCGGAACTAGCAGACCTAATGGCAGACGATTAAGTTGAGTGCTTAATAGAGGAAAGGGGTACACAATCTTGTGTGACTGAGTCTTTCTTTGCTTGTCAGCTGAGTCAGTGAAACCCCTTCATAACGACTCATCGAAAGATATTTTTGGGTACGCTCTGCTGAAGACAACATAAACAACCTACCTGAAAGGGCTGAGTGATCAGTCTTCGTGTGACCAATGACGGCAGCCCTGATCCCCTTGTTACCAGCTACTGAAGACAGAGAGCTATGTTAAGCACAAACTAGGACTGGAGGCAAAATGAAATGAGTTCAGGTAGTTCACAAGATTTTCAGCTTTTGCTTTACGTGGGACTACAAGCTGAGGCCGATGATTGTTGATTTCTCGCCTGAACTACATTAACACCTGCCACCCAGACATGTCTGGAAACACTTCCCGGTCCCCTGGGAGACCTCTTGGTCAAGGCTGGATTTCAGTGAGATTTCAGCTGTATATCAGTATCGAACAACTCAATAGGGGGAGTTTCATGTCGACTATATTGTCTCGTGCTGTAACATTCTCAAAATTGATGTTGCGGTGAGATGCTTCAAGACTGACGTGCAACAAGCCAAAGCCCATGAGGAATGGCTGGCTTTGTCGATGAAAGCGCCTCTTTAGACTTATAATATGGGGAACCTTGAATGATAGATATATTGCTATTAATCTAAATTGCATGAGGCCGGCAGAATAGTTCACCTCCTTAAGATTAGGAGCCGATCTACAATGTTGATTAGCGAACCGTCTCCGCGAAGCTTGAGCTAGTCAGGATTTTGGCTCGTTTTCTGTGGAGCTCTAGTTTGTAAAAGTTTTTGGTGTAATAAAGTGTTCTAGGGAGAGTCTTTTCAAGACTTTGTTCAAAAGGCAATAAGGAGTTATTTCGTATGGTGGAGGCCACATGCTCACAACTTCTGTCTGTTTTGAGAGCCACTCGTATTTGATAGAGCTCGGTGTCTTTGGCACCGTCTTCTCAGTCGTACACATAATTCGGTTGTTGTAGTAGAAGGTGTCAATATATGGCGTATACTGGGCATCTGCCATGTGGCTTAAAATATAGCAGCTATTCTCCTGCAGATATGGTGGGAATTGTTTATTGAAGCTCTCAGCCCGACGCCACAGGCAATCATATGCTGTGGGGCTGTAGAACGCTAAGCGGCCAATCTCTTGGTAATCGCGTTGCCATTGGTCTATTCCTGGTGGATCATACGAGCCCTTTCCAGGTGTGCTGCAAGTTCCAAAGTGCTTTCCCCGGCATCGTAGAGAATGGTGGCCATAAATTACAAGCATCTACTCCCCGGTAAGGCGCCTTTGAAGAATATACATAAGTACTGGCATGGATATTATCATGTGAAGCGGGAATACCTACAGAAGCAGCAGCTATAGACGCAGATCTTAAGTCGATCAAAAATAGCCTGAAGACGGCTATAATGAAGACGGCTGTCTTTTGCATATTTCCGGGGTTTCCGGTATAAGCACAAACAACAAGCTTGCGGGTTGGGGCACTATCCTTGGTAGAAGCCCACGGCATATCGGCATTGTTGTACGAACCACTGTTCCTTGAAATGTGGAAAACCTCCTGAACAGTATTTGCTTTGTTTAGCTGACGATTAAGCCTTGTCCACAACCAACGCCAGCTGGGCACGGACCCGGGCCGGACTCGACAAGACTCGCTCAGTTACAATGCGGCCGTCTCGTCCCTGGACTGTCGGAAGACGCCCCGAATCCTGGACGCATCGTTGACGGGGATATTCCGGTGGGGTTTGCTCTGGGAACGACGTCTGTGTGATGTAGTAGGTAGTTAGCCTCCTATGCTGAACTGCTAGCCAGGGTTAGACGGATTGCAACTGTCGGCCGTGATGAGAACCTCATTTATAATGTAAGATTGGAGACAGTGCACTGCGAGACACGCTGCGCATGGGAATCACGCCTGTCAATCTTAGAAGATAACTGAGTTCTCGTATTAACGATGGTAAATTCGAGTGATGTAGATGATGAGATCCCGTATGGCGAATTCTCTAACTTTGGCCGCTCCTTCCTCTCGGACTTCTGGGGAAAACTTTTCTCCGACGAACTAACAAATTCAGATCCTCAGTTATCACGATACTAAATCCCGTAAGCTAGATGAGGGCGTCGTGCACGAACCAAGTCTGCCCAGGCAAAGCTCCTCCCGGCGAGGAGCTTGCCTCTTAAGAACCGGCTTCTGAGCATGCCTGTGGATCCTTTGGACTTCCATCTTTGTTTTCTTGAGCCTCCTATCGAAGCCCTGAGTGTTTTTATTCCTTCCTTTCTTTTTTCTTCCTAGGCCAAAAACACGCCACTGAAGGCTAACAGAATGTTTCCGGATTGCCGTATGGAATCGTCTGCGGAAGCAAGACAAGTGCCGGACGCTAAGTCCAAGACATGATTCACCTTTGTCAGGGCTTGCATTAAAGGCCCGCTGGGCCGTCGTGGCTGCATGGAAACCGACGGGCAGAGCTCGTGGTCGTCCAACGGGAAACCGGTATGGTGGACGGACTAGAGAGCTCCAGTGCTAGTTCACGCATGCTGGGCGAGCAGCTGCACCAGGCAGAACTGTCAGAGTAGGCACTACAAACCTGAGAGGGTTACATTACATCTCCTGGAACGAACCTCTGCACTGCTTCGCAGAAGTAATGTTTCATCAACACCGTTTGATTAGCGGCACCCGCTGTTCAACTCTTGGCAGCACGTTCAATCTTTGTCGGGCGAGCTGACGTGCGAGTGGCGTTGCTACTGAATAGCGACACCAACGGCCGCACTACCGACGTCCTAGGAGAACTGCCTTGAAATTGGACTAAATGCTCTAAACCAAGAGCTCGTCTATCCGCTAATGAAGATAGGCCAATTTTCCCTGAGCCATCATCAAAGGACCGCGGGACCCATTACAGAAACGCTGAGGCTGCATGTATCCGAGAGACGATTTTCGAGTTGGAGTTGGGTGTGGTCAAATAATGGTGAGGCACCGTCTTTTGAAACAACTTGTTCACGAGCACAAGTCAAGGGGGGGCGTGAGAAGGGGGCTGTCCCCATTGCTATTGTTCAGGCGAAAGCTGACGAAGACAATCCCAATTCTACAATCGCCACGAGGCGTGTGACCCTCCCAACCCATCTGTCGGGATACAACACGCGAGAGAGTCGATGAAAACACGCGAGCAGCCACCATTTCATCATCGGGCCACTGCCGCGGGATTGTTTCGTCTTCTTGTCCAAACAAACACTCGCTGTTGCTGATTGTGGCTTATAGAGCTAACATGTTGTTCCTGGTCGCTGATAAGCCACTTCGCGAAGAGGCACTGATCGTCCTCTGGCGCTGTGGGGGAGCGAGGGGTCACAGGGATGCTGTGACAAGTTGTGCGTGAAGATTGCGGATGGCAACGACGAACTATGTATGGAACCGCGTTATATTTCGCATCGTCAACACCAGAAGGATGGACCGTTGACTTGATGGCTTAGTTTTGGGCGGGGGAGAAAGCTAATGACATAGTTAAGGAGAGGGAGAAAGCTAATGACATCGTTAAGCAGAGTCAACCAACTGGTTGGCAACCTCCGTTTCGACAGAAAAAATTGGGCTGGTTCATGCGCCCAGTGCTGTTTGCTTGTAGCTGTGGAACCAATGATTCGACACACGACAACGCGGTCAACTGCATATTCGTACTCGACTGCAAGATTCCGAAGGCAGAGGAATCGTGAGCGGAGTTCTATTCTTGTCACTCATACATACGGAGACCAAAACCTGAGAAAATTTGCTAGCCTACTATGGCTTGATGATTGGTTCTCATCTACATACTAGGGATGCTCGGCAATCGCCATTGAGCAATAGGTATCCGAGGAAATCCTAGCAGCTAGAACCAGATGGCCATTTGGCGCTTGGCGAAGGGATAAGATTGGTGGGCGTTGATGATTTGAAGGGCCGAGATCAATGGGTGTGTGTGGTCGTTTCAAACCCTGCAACAAATCACACCTTGCTAATAACAGTCAGTAGAGCTCCATTCAAAGAACACAGACCATGATGGAGAAGATTGTGTATACATGCAATATGCAATTTTTTTAAAGGCATTCATATATTATATGTATGTTTACATATTGCAAGAAGCAAATAAACGGAGAAATTAATTTAGTCCTCGTTCACCAATGAGTTTGAGACATGTCCCGCTGCCACGCTACCCAGGGCGGCTGAGAGCCGCTTGCTTTGTTCTCTCCAATTGTTGGCAACGAGGATGTCTTGTTCCGTGGGGTCCCCGGCGCTAGCGCAGAGCAAGCTGTCCAAGATGAATAGACATTCAACGGGCTGTATTAATGGGAGTTCGACCAGGATGTTCGATGGGGCCATGGAGATGGAAGTGCTTCCGAGATTGAGTGAGTTTACTCATTACAGAAAACCATGAACCAACAACGCATGTGCTTTGGTATGGCAACCGTCTTTCGGTCGCGCGATGTTTGAGTTGGTCTCACTCATATGAAATGAAAAGAAAAAGAAAGAAGCTGAGAAAGGGCATAAAAACACAAAGAGGGCAGACGGCTGCTTGAGTTTGTGGGGATCGTCAGGATTGACTACCTAGGTAGGTAAATCCTAGCACATTTTTTTTTTCTCCTACGAGAGGGCACACCACCGAAGATGTATGGCACAGAGTACGAAGTACGAGTACCGACTCCTAATGCCTAGCTATGTAGATATGTACACTACATTATATACGTGAGTGCTGTGTTTGGCTGTTGGCATTTAGCGACTCTGGAACCTGGTCTATTGACCACGGAGGCCCTTGTTGAATTGTCCATTGTCCACTTCTCCTATCTCCCCTGTCGGAGGCGATTTCCCCTGTCATCACTTTCGCTTCTCCAGCGCCAGCGCCGCAAATGGACAAGCGGGCTGGCTTCTGCCAAAGAGATCCAACCCGCTGTCAGATCCGCCGGGCGCCAACAAACGTGGGTGTATCTCTACCTGTACACGCAGAAACGACGGGCGCCTTGGTGAGCTTTTGCAGCCTTACTTGGAACAGAGCCTTTTCCGGCTGACACGATGTCCGAATGTGTGAGAAAGCAGAAATGCGTCCCGCGCGCCACCTTGGTTAACGAGGGTTATGCCGTGGCCCTCTTCTTTGACTTTAGTGAATCCTTGTTATAGGAGAAGACGAGCAGCCGTATGGACACACATGTTCACACACATGCAAAGAGGAGAGAACGCATGCATGCCGTGTTATGTTAGTGCCATATTGCTCTCATGTATCACGTTGCGTACTCCCTGGCAATTGTCCCAAGACATATCTTAATCGTTGTGTCGCGACCCGCCGAAGGACCGTTGACGGACGCCGTAATACATACACGAGTACGGAGAACAGACATTGAATAATATGAAAAGAAAAGAAATTCAAACGATGAGTAAGAAGAAAAAGAAAGGTCACTCGAGGAACCCTTGCTGACTCGGCAGGCCGTGCACTGGTGCGAATCTCTCTCATCATCAGCCCCCCGTTCGTTCGTATGTATGCCCATTCCCGTCTGAACGAGGTCCAGCGGCTGGAGCTCCGCGACGCAATAGAAGAGAAGGGCTGCTCTCTTGGTATTGGATGGATAGAGCCCTGGTCACAGAGACAAGAAACAAAAGCCGGTTCTTTCTTCTGATGAACCAGGGGACCAGGCCAATCACCACCAAGGCTAAGATAATAAAAGCGAAAAAGATGTGTGTTGCACACAATAAGGCTGCCCCCCCCCCCCCCTTCTTCTCCTAGAGCTGCAAAATTTGTGGCGTTTTTATCCTCTAAACCACCCCTGGCTGTTTTGGCGCTGTCAACGGGACTCGACGATCAGTTCCTGGCGCGTGCGTCGTCACTTTTGCACACACTCTCTGTCGCTCTGCTATTACTGGTCTCCGCCATTTGGCTTCTTCTTACATGGCCATGGCATTCAGTCCCAGGTACTTGGGCGGCTGCATTCGCAGGGCTGCTGGGCCCCGAGGTGATGCTTGGGGTTGGTGCTACTACTGCTACTGCTACTGCTACTGACTGCTATTACTACTGCTGCTGCTGCTTCCAACAAATACCGGAGCGTTTATGATACGGTCAAATGTCTTGGTCTTGTTCTTCATTGCATAACATCACCTCTCCTGTACACTACTTTTACAGCCAACGCTGCCCACTCATTCACAATCTCTCCCTCTCTGCTCGCAGCTGGCAGACACTCCGCTGTCTTTCTTCTTCTTCTTCTTCTTCTTCTTTTCATCTTCTCCATCGTTGAGACATGATTCTGTAATCTTCCATCCCAAGGCCACCTTCTTCTTCTTCTTCTTCCAAACAACCCCCTCCTCATCAACGTCTTTCAGACATCATCTCTCCGTCCTCCAGAGCCGATTATCAACCCTTGCCTTGCAAATCGTTACCGTCCCTCTTTTCTCACCCTGGTTGGCCAGTAGTCCATCCCCGTCATCTATCATCACGTCTGACATTTTTTTGTCTCCATTCTAAGAGAATCAGAAGCAGCTATTGGGTTGTGATTCTCACCGTCTACCGAATTTCCGAGTCTCGCTTCGTCATTGGTAACAGGGAGGACAAGGGTCTCTGCAAGGCTATCTGTCGTGGGCCATGAGATAGCTGGGCATCAACAAGATCTGGCAGCTGTCACTCACCAGCTACTGCTCTGATTGTTCTTCTTCTTCCATATCAACCTTTTTACTATCTCATCAGCTCTGATCCGACGATATACTGTATGCAACCGACCACGATACAAGTTCTCGCTTAGAGACTGTGCCCCGGATTTTAGCATATGAAACCTGTCTGCTCTGGTCCCGAATGTTTCTCGATCTCAAACCCACCATGCCGGATCACAACATGGAGCCCAACATGTCAATACATGGCAGCGTCGTTGCCTTTGAAGGCCATCCGGATATCGTGTCGACCCAGCTCAGGCTGCTTCCAACATCGCCCCAGGTTCTGATCCTCCCCTCTGTTCAATGCTACCTCCCCGAAGACTTGGAACAGGCATTCGAAATACGGACATACATCAAATCAGTTCACGAAGCTCTCGTCAGCCGGCATGATACAGCCATTAGTTTTCTGCGGCGCGCAACAGCAACAAACAAGCGATTGGTTTTCTTGAACGGCGGTACACCGACGGCACAATCTCTCTGTATCAAGGCCATTATGAAGCATGAAACTGGCGGAGACAGACTTGAGGCCGAGGCATTCTTCACCCAGCTGGTCAAAGATGGGCTGGATGGGCTGGACACCAATACCCAAGGCCACGAGAGCGTGAGATATAGTGGCTATCCTGATGACGATGAACTAGACGATGAGCTCCAGGATCCCATAACAAGGGCTATGCGAGCCGCCGATGCCCTAGACCGCCTGACTGCAAACTTGCAGCCGTGTGACATGCTTGATTTGACCCAGAGCACACGGCCGCGAAGTCTTAGCCTCCCGTTGTACGGCTACTCTGATGGATTTGGTGATGCTGCACCATTCTTCCTCTTCGGAGCCCATTTTGATGACACTTGCGATGGAAATGCCGAAGAAGATGTCTCCTCAGCTGATACCCCGACCTTTTCCGTTGTTGATTACAACCAACCTTCAAAGAGAACTCGCCTAGATTCTTTAGATTTGCCACGGCCGACCTCGCCAAGTTGTATTGGTGAATCATATACACAGCGAAATATGTGGGTTCGACGAGACACAGAGATTCTTTCTCCGACATCCGATATTTTCAGCACACGGACGAAGGACCCCGTTATGCTGGGCGAGGCCGCCCTACTCGAAATGCGTATGCCCGTTTCCATCTCAAAAGCACCCACGGGAAGAATCAAGTCACTCGATAGGATCTACCCTCTCAGTGCCAAACTTCGGGATCTCTGCATCCCAGAACGATCTGGCGAGAGCCTCAGTGAAACACCACGACGGCGACCCCAATCCCTCATGATCATGATGGATGAAAAGCAGCCTGTGGCTAGACGATTTAGTCATATGGAGGGACCTCGAACTGTCATAGTAACTGGAAAGCGACCAACTATCAAAATTGAGCCAATTCCGATGGAGAAAAGGAATAAGAAGAAGCGTGGCACCATAAGAGCCTCATACGTGGATCGGGGAACAGATGCAAGTCCTCCCGCCGATGCCCCATTCCGTCCAGTACTCCCGTGTGTTGAGGACCTAGTGGTGTATTTCAAAGATGACTCGCCCGACCTACTTATGGCTTCACTCCTAGCTGGTTTCAAGAGCGGAAACTACCCAGTACTGTCACCCTCAAAAACGGCCTCTTTGTCCGACGCAACCTTGTCTAGCCCAGTAACACCACTCTACGAGCAGTCGTCCCCTAATCATGAGTCACGGCCCCCCATTGACCAGCAATCTATTCTTTATACAGCCGGCGATGAGTATGACCCTTATGCCTATGGTTCCTCTTCATGGGAATCATCAACTTCAAAACAATGCATCCCAACCGTCAATGTGGTCAGACCCCCCACACCAGCACAGACTCCACCGCCTTACACTGTCAAGGATGACAAATTCCACGAGTTTGATATTACGCCTGGCCAGACAGCTGTTGTCATTCAAAACTCCCTTCGATCAGTCCTGAGTGTCTATTTCCCCCCTGAAGCTGAAGGCTACAGGCAATTTCAATTTTCTCTTCTTCCCGAGTTTGATGGCCTCTGGAAACCTGTATTCCGGGAGTCTGAATCTCGAGGATCACAGCAAAATAGCAGACGGGTTGATCAGATTCTGGCGATAGGATCCCAGCAAGGAGTGAAGAAGGAATATTCTTCTGGAATCATAAAACAATTGGAAAAGATTGGAACCAAGTCTAGCGATGCCCGAGGTCGTAGTGGACGAGTGGACTTTAGGTGAGTTCCCTGCATTTGGATATATATTTATATATATTTGTGTGGCATCTGACTTCAAACTAACAATGCCTCCCAGATACCTGTTGTCCAATGCTATGCAAACATTCACGGCACTCCCATTGGCGAACCAGACGTCCGATAATCCATTCACAAACTCATACCTCATGGCAACTTTAATCATACCTCACCTGGAGAGTTACCTGGCCCTTCATTCAGAGATCAGATACCTCCTCTTGGAGTATCCTCCGGAACACCTGCCTACTGTGCTCGCCTTGCAAAAGCTAGTCGGAGTAGACCTGATCAAAGTGGCGCAGATTGTCGACTCCGCCAACAAAGATGCCTTGCCCTTTACTCAGATTGGGGGCCGCAGCGTGGGTACTGTTGGTAGCAAGCCGGAAAGCAAGACACCAACTCTCTCGCCGCAGTCCTCCAACCCTGACATCACGGTATCCAAGGCCAATTTCTTGCTCACTTCCACGGCGACGGATGTAGACATTGCCAAGTTTGTATCTGCTGTTTGGAACATTGAGACAGAGACTTCAGATTCTGAACTGTCAGACTGGTACTTCCAGGACAAGGTTCTTCGAAGAAAGAAGAACAGACCAGTACCTCTGAACAGTACATTCACAGCGTTCCCAAGATCCTCAATGTCATCCCAAGGCGGGCTGTCACCCACAGTAGCTGCCTTTCGTTCCAGATCACCTTCACCGGCGCTGTCGTCTCGCCGTCCATCATTCATGGACAACGTCAAAACACTCAAGCTAGACGGGATCAAGCACGGCCGAAGCTTTTCTGGCCGCCGATTCTTCCGTAACGACTCGGCATCCTCACCGACAGTCGAGACTAGTGATAGCGAACTAGACATGGAAGAGCGGAGACTCATGCCTCTGTTTATGAAGCCAGTAGAACGCAAGAGCAATACTCGGAAAGCTTTAAAATTCCTTGGCTTAGCATGATGTACTATACCCATAAAGCCGGCAGGCATTCGCAGTCTCTCTTAACTCTCTATCCCCCGCGTTCATCTCATGGCGTTTATTTACTATTTTCTCCATCTTCCTATACTCTGCAGACATGTTTGTCAGGCTACGTTCATGGTTCACCTCATGAGATATGAACGTAGCTCCATGTCGCTACACCCTGTCCCATTCCTTTACCAATATCTCTCTCTCTCTCTCTCTCTCTCTCTCTCTCTCTCTCTTCCACCTTCACCTTATCTATTTTTTTAAACCTGTTCATGTTATTTGTGTCAGAATCGACACTCTCATCCTCCAAAACGGCTATGTCGGCGTCAAATGGAACCCATGTAAACCTCCAAAGAAACAAGATTTCTTATATCTAGTAGGAGGCATTGAAAGCAACTTGTGAGGCGGCGAAATAACCCGGGATATATCTGGTCATTGGCGCTAAAATCGGGATATACTTATTCTTTTATCCTATTGCTATTTGTTTAGCTTGTGTCGTCATTTTTTTTCCTACTCTTCTTGTTTGTCTTACTGGTGTTATTTTTCTTATGTATCTGGACTGGGGATTATTGGTACAACAGGACAAAAAAGTGGCTAGCGAGCATTATTCATTTTTAGCTTTTAAGAGATATTCGGTTCAGAATTCTTGATCTAAAAAATCTTCTGTGTTTTTTTTTTTTTAAAACTGTGAAGTTGCTGTCATAGTAGTGATATCTATCTATATGATGGGAACGGTTGAGAGTGGGATATCTTATGTAGTTGGTTGCATGTCCCTAAACCTCCTCTATGAACACCATCAGACATAGACGGATGGTGCACCTCACGAATAGCGCGCAGCCAATATCTGCATCAAATCCGAGTCAAAATATCACAAACATATACGGTGCACACATCATGCGTTGGAAAAAAAAGACGTTGTCCCCTTGTATTAATACCCATTCTCGTGCTAAGAGTTAAAAACGACACGAAAAAAATCCCTCCAGAATCATCACAACAAGCAGACGCAACGAAGATAGCGAAGAAATAAACACCAACAGAGACGAAAAATCAGCTTGCTGCATGGCCAGGTATCTGTAATATCATCCACTCCTCTTCCCTCCCATTTATTTACATGGGGTTCTTGGAGTGTACTTGGGGAAGTGTAGAACAGGAGAGAGAGAAAAAAAGACATCTAGCGCGAGCTCAAGCCCCCGTCTCTCTGGATTCTGCCTTTATTTCCCAATGCGTATCACGTCCTTCCCGTGTCCCTTTCCTCTTTCCCAGCCGACCCTAACTTGTCTTACATGCAAGGGAGTTTTGTCATGTTTGTGTTGTTGCTTCAAGGGCGAGATCCAATTGGACATGATATAATCTATGCGCAGAAAATAGGGAGCAAACTGAAACCTGGAATAATGGAAAAAACAAATTCATGACGAGCGTTATTCAGTCGTCTCCCAAGCATGTCACTCTGTTCTAGTCATCCTGTCACTAGACTTGGCCATGACAAAGAGAAAGAAGCTCCTAAGAGAGCTTAGCAGCAGCTGTTGCTAGAGTTGGAACCGACACCCTGGCCTTGGCCGACCTGAACGCTGGGTTTCGTGTTGTTAGCTGTTGTGGTGCCCATGCGCTCCTTGATCTGGCGAGCCATGGTCAAGAAAGCCTGCTCGACGTTGCTGGCGTTCTTGGCAGACGTCTCGAGGAAGGGGATGCCCAGGCTGTCGGCAAATTCCTACTCATGGTCAGTATCTCATAGTGAAAACTGGGCGAAGTGGCGGCCTGGGGACACATGATTGCGGTTCACATGACCTGCAGTGACACCAGGCAGCCGATGGGGCACTAGCTCACCTTAGCAACGGTGTACTCGACGACCTTCTTGTCTGACATATCGCTCTTGTTGCCAACGAGCAACTTGTTCACACCTTCAGTAGCATATCGGTCAATCTCCTGGAGCCACTGCTTGACGTTGTTGAAGGAGTCCATATCAGTGACATCGTAGACGACGCAGATACCGTGGGCACCACGGTAGTAGGAGGAGGTGATGGTTCGGAAACGCTCCTGTCCGGCGGTATCCCACTGTTCGAGGACAGTTAGCAAGCCACGGCATGCAGTATTTGGGAAGCATGAGCGTTACTTACAATCTGCAGCTTGACAGTCTTGCCGTCGAGTTCTATCGTTCGGATTTTCTGGGAAAAGGGTCAACGAATGTTTGGGCGGCTAGAATATGGGTGGAAGCGTAACGTACAAAGTCGACACCAATGGTGGAGATGTAGGACTCGGTGTAGGTGTCATCGGCAAATCGCAACAGCAAGCAAGACTTTCCAACACCGGAATCACCGATGAGGAGGAGCTTGAAAAGGTAGTCGTATCTGGTTCGGGGGGTCATCAGCAACTCATCTCAACATCTGAAATGGCCGCAGAGGAGCTAGAAGCATGCAAGCAGTTGGAAGAAATCGGTACTCTGCTTCCAAGTTAGCACAATGCCTTTTGTCCAGGGGAATATCGCAATGCAAACGCGGGGCCGCGTACCACTCAGGGTTCATGATGACGATGAGGTCTTTGGTGATGTGCAAGAGCAGCCAGAAAGCAGCGTCCTTGGAAAGGTCGTGAGAAGGGCGCTCAAGTGGCGATGAGACGTGGATATGCGGGTGATGGTTGATTCGAGGTCAAAATGAGCGTAGGCTGGTGAGGTCTCAAGTACGTCAGGGAAAGGTGACGGATGGCCCGCTGGACAGGCTGGTGGATGGGCGGTGGGAGGACGAGTTGCGGTCACGTGCAATGGGCGGACTTGTGACAGTGGCTTTGGCGTTGAGGCTGGAGTCGCCAGGCAGACGGTTAAAACCAGCTGCTTATAAGCAGCAGAGTGCGTTCTATAAGTTTTATCACACAATAATTCCTTTATCTTGCATCTCTTTCGATATGACTATTAATTCATCTAGATTTTTTTCTCGTTTCAGTGGTAATCAACGCGCCTCGAATTTACTCAAGCTTGCGCTGTAGTTTCTCTTTTGCCCCTCGGTGAGCTGGAGTACAAAACAGCGCCACAGGTAGACTAGATTGGGGGCATGTGATGACAGTCCCACAGCAACCCGTGGCCACTGCAGTGCTTTTTTTAGTCAGGCAGATCTGAACGTTTGCTGAAAGGTGAAATATTTTAGTGAATGACTAGATCAAATGCCGTATATAACACCAGACAGTAGACGAAAGCAACTAGCAGATTATCCAAAGCACCGGACACACAGGCTAAGCTATTTGGTAGGCATCGTTCATCCATTAGAAAAGACATCAATGGATGCAATGGATGCAATTAATGCCAAAGAGAGAGGGGCTGAGTGCCACTGGAGTGACCCCCAATCCTGCCCAACAGGCGATCCGCTACGGCGGATCTGCCCCGCAGTGACCTCTCTTGGTTCAGGCACGTACCTTAGCAACTTAGGTGCTTAAGGAACATATAGAGGCTAATTACTTAGGCGTTTACCGTGGGTAATGACGGCAGCGGCGAAACGTTCGCTACAAGCTCTCAGCCCAGACGTAATAGCGTCACTGCAATTTTTTTGCACCAAAGCCTCCATGCCTCCAACACCCAACGTCCCTGCTGTCCAATGTCGTTGACACACCAAAGACACTCTCCCGAGTTCTTTTCCACGTCTTCCAAGTGCATCAGCTTCCACAGACGCGTCTGGATCCATGCAGCTCCTCTCCAGGAGCGTTAAACTCGACCAATGGCTGCGCCGCTGCGCACTTCACTGAAAAGTCATGCCGGCCGCTGCTTGCCAGCTCGATCCTCCACCACCATATCACTCCGCCAGCTGACCAGCTCTGGTGCTGCGAATGCCTCAGTACAGCCGGTAGCGCAGGCTGCTGTGCAAGACGGGCAGCCTGGCCCGATTCCCCCGGATATCTTTCTCCAGTCACCTGTAGCCCGGCCGAGAAAACTGTCCAAAACCTACTTTGAAGGATCTGGCGTGTTATGGATGGGTTTAACAGGAGACCAGCCGCCAGATCCTAACAAGGCGAAACTCGGCAAAAGTAAGTCACCTTACTCATAAATATCGGGTTACCTAGATCAAAAGAGGCATTTCTAACAAATTCCATATCAGCTCTCAGGATACTGCAAGAACGCCTCCCAACTCTCCTCCAGTCTCCTCTACCGCAGGAGATCCTTGCCCCGAATATCTCGCTCCGGCTCTTCCCTTCAACCCACCCACATCTTCCCGTCGTCTCCGGCCGAGTCGCCTACAACGCCGCCCTATGGACCTCCCCTATCGCCTGGAACCGCGTCCCCATCATCGGCAACGTCAAGCTCGAAATCCTTGCCGAGCGCATGACCTCCGAACCGCTGACGTTCTTGCCTCGCCGCTCTGGCGCTATTCCAGAACAGCTCGTTGTGCGGTGGTGCGAGAAGCGTAAGAAGAAAAAGGAGGAAGAACAGGGAGGTGGCATTGCCCTCTCTTTGAGACTGGCGAGGGGAGGCGTAGACCCTAAGAAGGCCTTTACGGGTTTATTCATATTCGACTTTGATAACGAGGGGAGAGTCCTGACGCACACAATTGAGCAGACACAAGAGGGTGGTGATTGGGAAAAGGGCATGGGCGCCAAGTTTGTCGGTTTGACGGATTGGCTGTTGGGGGGTATGCGGAATCCAGGTGATGTCCCGATACCAATGTTTGAGAGGAAACGACGTTATGATTGAGGCGAAGGCAACTTATCGCGTGGGAGGGACATGCATACGGCAGGACCGAATTGGTCAACTTGCAAAGACAACCGAGGGCCGAATTATGACATTTTGGGACGGCGTTAATGGTGAAAAAGAAAAAAAGGGAGAAAAAGAAACGGACTTGATCACTCGACTTTTATCTGCTGTAACAATAGTCGTCCATTTTGGGCGTTGTATAACTAAGAGCCACGGGAAAGACTCCACACTTAATTCATCATGTATGTAGTTAATAATAAGTCATAACACGATCATATCTGTTCAAGGTGAGGAGAAGACCTTTTTATAATATTTCCATGACGCATACGTAATAAGCTGTATCTCTCTTAGTCCTGCCTCACGCTGTCTAACGAGTCTCGTCTGCTTCTCAGCATCATGCAATCATTGATTGCTTTTTTTTTTGCTTCTTTCTCAGTAATCATTTGCTAAACAGCATCACTTTGGAGCTTCAGAGATACATCAACTACTTCCTCCATGTCTCCCAGCCCGCAGGAACACGAGCAAACATTTTGCTCGTGAACGCCACTATGCTAAAGTGACTTCCTCGATTCAGGGCATTTCACAATATTCTGCCCGAGAACCGCCTTTCTCGTTCTGCCTTTCTTCGTCTTCTTCTCTCTCTCTTCCTCGTTGCAGCGTATACGGGAATTGAAGATGACCTGCAAAAATCCCACCTACTCAGCATGCCACTTCTTGCCTCGGGGTCTGTTTGGCTTCCTACTCTTCCAAATTCCTCACCCCTTCGTTCTGCAACTCTCCGAGGTCTATGGTTGGTCGTATGTGGTATTTGCTGACATCCACCTTAAAAGAAGATATCTCCGAGATTCTCTCCCTCAAATCCTATCTTGGAAAGCTTTTTCAAACGTGCCTTCTCTTTAGCTTTGTCCAGCGCCTTCTTCTCCTCCACAAGCTTCTTCACCACGTCGACCTCGGCCTGCTCATATCCTGGAGGCGGATCATCGTCTTTGTCCAAGTCGATCTCTCCTAACAGCAGCACGTTTTCTCCTCTCACAAGGAATATGCCATGTGAGATATCTGCGTAGAGTCCCTGTGGGTGTTCAGATCCAGCGCTATCGGGTTGGAGGGCGAATATTCGCTCTATCGTCGATTGGAGTACGATGTTGGCTGCAGCAACATTAGATCCATTATGTCCCACTTCATTCTATTTCCTTTTCTTTTTATTTCTGGCTTTCTTTCTCCGCGCTCATGGTAGAAACACACCGAATTGATCCCAACTTCTTAATACACCCACCAACTTCCTTCCGTCTCTCAAGACTACCATGAGTTTTTCTAATTACAGCCTTGTGTTAGCAGGGAATTCTTCAGATGTTTCTTCTACTAGCAATAGAGAACCATACTGTCTGTAAGATCCAATAACTGCGCTGCTGTCGTAAACATCTGAGGCGGCAGTTGAGGAATCGGTTGGGGCATCCCCGGCTGGGGAGGGGCCGGTCCCCCAGGCGGAGGGGCGTCGGAGATGGATAAGCCTTCCATTATAATGACATGGGCAATTGCAGTTGAAAAGATATTAGAGTCGTCTGTTATTCAATGTCCATAAGCCTAGATGATGTCACGGTGTGGTCCTGTCTTATATGAGCATGGCCAAAGACAGATATCTAGAGCGACAGGGATTCGATACGTTTGCGATCTGCTCAAAGTTGCGAGTGAGCCTTGCCTTCCTCCGTGTGGTCTAGTGGCGGCCGGGTGTTCTTATCGATAACCAAGAATCACGTGCAGCTCATAGCCTGCTCCTGTGTCTTCGTTTACGTCAGGGGTAACGGAGTCTGGCCTGCCTACTGGCGCAACATCTTTGACGGAAAAAAAAATCTCAGATGGCGGGGCATTTCGATAATGGTGAACTGAGGGGCAAAGAAGCAGTGATAGATGACTGGGATGACTTACGAACTTACATACGACACACGTTTCTCACAACCTTACATCTTCGAGCCCCCTTTTCACTAGCTATTAAGTACCATGATATGTTCTCGTCCAATGGACTATCCGGCTTAGAGTTATGCCAGACTAGAACATTCTGTTCCGAGTTCGGCCAATATTTTTTGTCAACACGCAATGTAGAGCTAGTTGCCTAGCAGATGCACGTCATAGCATGACCAGCGACATTGAGTCATGGCCTTCATCTCCCTCGATTGGTAGGGAGTGCTGTGTTAGTACGAGGTACTCTCACAGCTGTTCGGCTTCAGCACGTTGACAGCCGAACTCAGATCTGTCTGCAGATGTGGGTTTACTTTGCTATATACCAAGTATTATGCCAGCACACAAAAAAAAATATTGACTGCTTTCTTTTGCTATGGCCTCACATCGGTCTGTAGAGGGACCAAGAAAAAGGAGCAAGAGAGAAAAAAAAAGAACTTTTGGCTTGTTATGCATCATTTTGCAAGAAACCTCATCTTGCCATGCACCATAGATTTTTCCCGCCCTCTCTTTGTTTGTGATAAGTCTATCAAGTTCTCCGCCCACAACGCCTGAGTATAGATGCGTGATTCTCGAACCCTGAATAGTTAGCAAGCATCGGTAAAGAAATAAAGCAAATACAGCTGTCAGATCTTTTCGTCCGACGAGTCGGAGCCGTGGCCCCGTTTCTTTCCCAGCCTCGCTCTGACCAAACAATAGAGGTATCCGCTGGGCTGGGCGAAAGGACCAAACATGAAATATAGACCATTCGAATGGGGCACTGGCTTTGTGCTAAACGGGTCGTTGTAGTTGCGATTGTGGAATCAAAATGTACAAGAGGAGCTTAGAAGAGTGTGAGGAAATATGAAACTAGAAACTCGGAAAGATGGGAGGAATGCTCAAGTTCGGTTCATTGTTGACCGATTTAACGCTTCCTGTAGCTCTGGCCTATTGGAGAGGACCTCGAGGGCCTGTGTATAGGTAAACCACCCTCGCTCTCGAGTATCCTTTTCTGGCCACTCATCCAACTCGACCTGAACGGTACCTTGGTAAAAGTAGTATCGGGAACGGTCCTTGGACATCTTCGGCGGCCGCTTCTCTTCGAAATTGCCAAGATCATAATCGATTTGAACTGTGATGCCCGCCTCTTCCCATGCCTCTCGCACAGCAGACTCCTCGCACGACTCGTCCGACTCCCACCCTCCCTTGGGCAAAACCCAACCTTTTCTTCGAGTTGATTGTATCAAAATCACAAAATTCCGGTCTGCGCTGAGGGGTACAATGCCAGCTACTAGTCGTTCGCCTTTGGAATTATATCCTGGATAAAACAAAAAAAATATGAAAGTCAGTGGGATCCCGAGCCTTAGCGCCGACAGAGCGTGCAAAAGCAGACAAAGTGCAATTGACGGGGTAGAGGTACGAGAGGGGGAAGAAGAACGGGATAGGATTTGTCTCTATTGTTTTTTTTTTTCTTTTTCTGTTCCATCTTTCGTTTTATAGCAGCAAAGGTTGAAGAGGAAACTCACGTTGTTTGCTTCGACCGGTTCGCGATTGCATTGGCCGATTATTGGGCCCTTCGCCGCTGGAACCAGAGCCAGACATGTTTGCAGTTGTGATTGTAGTTGATTTCTCAGTGTCGGATTGCTTTGGTGATTGGCCGCCAATTTGTGGAAGCAGACCTGGTAACCTGGAAAAATCGCCGGGGACGGAGGTGCTCACCGGCATTCGAGGGTTTGCGTCGGGCGGAGGAGAGGCTGGAAATCACAGAGTCATGCGGTGCATCATCACAATTCGTAAGCTCTGGGGGAGATCTTCTATGGTGGAGGTCGAAAAAAAAATCTGGAGACAACCGATGCAGCCGTAAGCGGTTCCTGATTTTTTCGCGGGCGAGCTTGGGGTCTCGTTTCCCAAGGCGAGGTAGGCAAGGTTCGGAGGCGATATGATGGCTATGGGCAGTAGTTCGGCGTCGTCTCGGGGGCCCGCGCACTTCTAAATGTTGTACTGTAGCGCCGTATGTCCGTGTGAACCCTGTCAATTCAACAGCATGTAGGTACGAGGTAGCAGCAGCACGAGGCAAGGTAAGGCGTGAACGTTTGCATGCGTGCCAGGTCAAGCTCCAGGGCTCTGAGGTAGCTCCGGACCAGTGGCTGCGACGGAACCAGACGTGGGGACGGTGCAGTGCTGTCGGTGTGGTGTGAATCGACCGGGAACAGAGGCCACGCAGCTTGATACTTATTTGCGCCAGCCAGGAGACAAGGAGGTGGGACCAAACCAAGGGCTTTTCAGGGCGGCTCCAGCGTGGAGATGGGGGGGGATTTTATTGCGCAGCTCAACAAACGAGCCCGGTCCGTTTGTGGTTTTATCAGGCGGACGTAGGCGGACGTAGAGGCGGGATTTCCGCCGGAAGCGAAGCTCCAGATTTCTTCTCGAGCTCCAACCTTACCCAACAGGTCAAGGGGGCACGCACACGTATCGTCAAGAGAACAGTCTGATATGTCAGGGGCAGGGCGATGACCACGCAGACAATGAGGATGTGAGAGCACAAGCTACCAAATACGGATTATTGCTTGGCTGTACGGATGAGTACTGCGTACGTTGTGTTGGTGTTCAGTAATGGGAGGAGGAGCGAACAAACAGCCAGGCACCGAAACAAGGCAAGGCGAGTCCCAGGGTTTCTCGAAAACAAGTTGAACGTTCAAGTTGGTCAGAGCAGACAGCAATGGAACTGTTGCGACAATTTATGCCATCTCAACAGCCGAGGGGCATCGCAGCCGAGGAGGATCCCCGTTGGCTTTATACGCAAACTAACGTGCCATGAATATTAGTGTGTTGCGAGGGATGGAGCCTGACAAGGTCCAGCCCGCCGCCCAGTCATGTCGTGCGTCCGGCCGGTGCCGCCGGGACGAAGATGAATGTAGAGGCCGCATGGGATAAGCATGGACAAGGCCGGTTAAGGAATCGCATGGCAGGGCAGCGCGAGATAATGTTGTGAAGCTGTCCAGACAAACGAAAAAGCCCGCGGCCTTGGGAGGGGGTGATATGGCAGGCTGCATGAAAGGTTTGCCAGGTCCTGATGACAGTGACATCGTGGATGTTCACACGATGGGGTAAGGCCTAAATAAGTGGGCATATATCCCACAGGGAGATGAGCTTTTACAGCTTAGAACAACAGCACCTGTTGTTAAAAAAAACACATATAACATCCCATAATAGCGCGGCGAGAGGGGAAGACAAGAAAGCGACAGAGTTCAGGGGAGTGAGGCTGTAATTTAAGCCTGTAGGGATCACGTATGGTGAATCAGAGAACTGCGAGGGGATCAGGTGTGTTGCAAAGCCGAAGCCATTGAATATTATTGGACATTGCATCAAATCCATGGATTGATTGATTCCATTAAACCAACGGAAACCTCGTAGTAGAATCCCTGCCAAACAGTACAGAGGCAAAGAGCTCCCTGATTACTGGAAGTCAATCCCTGTTTCTAGCACAGCATCCCAGACAGGAAAGAAACAAAAAAATTTGAATGGAAGTAAAATAATTAGTCTCCGACTTAAAAAGTCCCCCGGTCTGTCATGCAGGCAAGCTGCAACTGACCCTGGTCCAAGTCCCCTAAGATGCTACACTGGAAATCTCGCCTGATGCAGGTGTCCATGAACCTTGCAGGAACCTACCCTTTGCCCTCCGTGCACGCTGACGTGTGTGTAATTCACAAGTTGCCTGGGGAAGTCCTGCGACAGCCGCCGGTTGTATATTGTATAGGTACGGTGAGAACTGCTTGAACCCCCAACCTCATGCAGCTACAGGCGCCTCCAGAGGGCCAGATCCGACGAAGCTTCTGGAGCGCCGCCACATTCTTGGCCTTGCGGCTGCAACTGCCACCTGTCTGTCGGTTCTTTGAAAAAAGGGGGGAGAAAATGAGGTGATAGGATGGGTTGCCTAGTTGTGCAGTGCTTGGCTGCTGCACCACTGGATGGGCTCCAGGTTTGATACGGAACAGATCGCTGAAGATGTTTTTGCTCATCACAAACTGAACGGTCGCCAGTTGGTGAACTTTGGAGCTCGGTGGTGGATTTTTTTTTCTTAGTGTGAAAAACAGCTTCAATGGCTGCTGGTAGCGTGGAGACCCGCGCAGCTGGCAGGCTAAGAACAAGGCGACAGAGGAGGGGAAATGTTCTGGGAGGGGGGAAAAAGCAACTAGAAAGCTTCAATAGATAATACCTACCCTACGAACAGATCTGGGCTTATTCCTGCATGAGGTTTCCTAGGATGCGCTGCTCCGTTTCGGATGGCAGACATCCAGAGGGTACTTACCAAAGGTACAATTACTACCGTGCCATGAGCTCTCATCGCAGCGGAGCCTCAAGCCCAAATGCCGTGATAGCAGAGCAGCCAACCGGCCCGCTATTCACGGTGATCCTAAGGCTCTAAAGCCACTGGATGCGCCTTCTGCCAGTTCCACGATGAATTCATATTAGTTGTTATTATCAAACGGCCCAGCAGCTTCAGCGATCCTGCTCCGCCAGGGCAGGTGAGCCCTGGTGAAAGTGTATTGACGTAGCATAGATGAGCCTTGTCCTCTCCAGGCCATTCATCAAACATGGAATGCTCCAATTTGTGTTGCATTACAGTAGCAATTTTTTGGCCTGCTAGACAATTAGGCTGCCTAATCCTTTCCTGTGGTTAAGCGTTTGTGTCATTATCGTGACATTCGAGAACGTCGACTGTCTGACCGATACATCACGCGCGTCCACCCGCCGCTTTGCCATGGTTGGTACCTAAAACAAAAAAGGTCACCGTAATTTGGCGGATTGGTTCATCGATCGTGGCGCCGCTCAGGCAGGTAAGGACAAAAAGCCATCGCTCGTCCTCGTCTCGAAAGAATCTCCATCGTCAATACATCCTTGGCTCCCGTCTTCTCACTGCTCTTGTTTTGTGCTGTGCTGCTGTACTGATGCTCTACTATTATGAGAGTCTCGTTTTCTCACACTCGAGCTTACCTGATCAGGAGACAAGTACGTGCCAACAATGTGCCGGCAGTGTACCGATACTCACAGCCTAGAGGCAAACGACACAATACTACTTTAACCAGCTTGATCTCCCTTGGATCAGCCAACAAGCTGGCCCGCTGGTCATCAACGACTACAAGGACACAGTCCAAAGCGCCAGCAATGGAACCTGGTGGTGCGCATACCCCTGAAGCTGCCTCTCCCCAAGGCGAGCTCATATCTCCAATCGGTGAGCGAAACGCTGGATCTTTTTTTTTCTTGTCTGGTCCCTTCTCATCTCAACCTACGGGCTCTTCCCACACATTCCAACACGTGCCCCTTTGGCCATCTGTCGTTGGCTCAGGGTTGCCTTTCCCTCAAAGGCTCTCTCTTACTGCACACGAAATCCTTGCTGTCCTATTTACGCAGCCTGACCTGCGTAATCGGAGTGGCTTCCGCTCAGGAGCCTAGCCTGATGGATACATATCACATCGCATATCAGGTAGTTCGTGGATGAGGTCTTGCGTGATGTAGTCGGCCTTGTTTCTGATGACCGCCGTCGGTTGAGCCCAGCGAGATTTCAGACCAGCAGTTCTCGTTTCTAGTACAACGAGCTTGCTTTCAAATGCCCCTCCATCCCACTACATTACCCCGCCTACACTTTTCATTTTAGCGGCTTCGTCCTAATAGTGTGTCAGCGTGTGTTTCCCTAGACCCTGGACCCTGATCGCTAACAAGTCTGCCAAATGGTTGCCGATGATTCAACAGAAATTGTCATGAGCTTTTACTAACAAATGAGGCAGGATATTCAAATTCTTCTAAATGTGGATATTGCGGTACTAGTGGACAGAGTTAGTAATTTCCTGATATGTCTATTTGCACCAACAGCTTGAGCACTCGTTTTCTAAGAACAGTTGTATTCTGGCGAGTCACCTGGCAAGTTTGACAGGTGTTTACTGAGCCGTTCCACCATGCTGTAACAACACGCAGCTGCACACCAGTATTGGAAAATGACAGTACCTTAATATATATATATATATATATCATAGTGTACTAACCGATTGATCGATATTTAGGCTTTTCGTACTATGCCAATGCCACTTCTTTGAGTCCAAAATTCTACCAGACTTTACTGGACCGTTCCTGGAGGCGATCGGGAAAGCTCCTATATCGTCCGAACCAGCGGAAGTCATGCTGCCCACACTACACCATCCGCCTAGATTCCAACCAATTTCGCCCGGCAAGAGACCAGCGACAAGCTGTTAATCGTTTCAACAAATATGTGGCTGGTGAGGTTTATCTAAAGGAAGTTACTCGTCTCTATCCCAGGTCCCGGGAGGAGACCAAGAAGCGAGATAACGAATTCTGCTTGACGGAACGCATCCATGAGGCTGAGGTAAATAGATTAAAGGTGTCTCTAGAACCAGCCCATAAGCTGGAAATTACGCTTGAGGACGACGGCTTCACAGAGGAGAAGTATGCCGTTTACGACAACTACCAGCAAGTAGTACATGGGGATGATCCTGAGGACAGGACTAGGCGCTCTTTTGAGCGATTCCTATGCAGCTCACCATTAAAGAGACACACCATGGTTGGTCCAGATGGTCGAAAACGCCGCTTAGGGTCCTACCATCAATGCTACCGCCTTGACGGTAAGCTAGTTGCCATCGGGGTGCTCGATCTGCTACCGGACTGCGTCAGTTCCGTCTACTTCCTTTACGATGAAAGCATACACAAGTATGCACCTGGGAAATTGGGTGCGCTGCATGAAATTGCACTTGCCACGGAAGAGGGATATCGCTGGTGGTATCCGGGATTCTATATTCACGACTGCCCGAAAATGAAGTATAAGATTGACTACATGCCTCAGTACATCTTGGATCCAGATGGTTTGAACTGGCACCTTCTAGATGAAAGCATTCTTAAAATTCTAGGTCAGCAGCCATATGTTAGCTTCTCTTTGGGTCAAGAAGATGCTACCGGCAAGTTTAATCCAGATATCCCGCCAAGAAACGGTGGATTCTCTGGCTTGAACGACGAAGCGAGGTCCGTAGATGCAAGTCATGACGACAGTGACATCGAAAACAGCAGGTCTATGGATGACAGTGATGAAGAGGATTATGGTTCATTATTCCGCTCTCGTCTCCCTGGCATCCCTTCTATATCTGCCATGGAGAACATGGACCTAGATCACATACCACTGAAAATATTCCCCACTGGGCCATTATTCGAGACTTCCGATCTAGTTGGCTGGAAAACGAGCAGTATCAGCGAACTTTCTGGTATCAAGCATACCATCGCGGAACTGATAGCGGCGCTGGGTCCTGACCTAATGAGTGCCGTTTGTTTGGATCTTGTCCGTCAACGAAGCTAATGGGAATCCCTGATATTCACTGGCGTTTACTTGGGCTTGGAGAATTTGGTACCACTAAAACATCTTAGATAAGGTAGCAGTTAGTATGTGTCATCTGAATTTGAGATTGGGTATTATTTCAATAGTAAGGCTTATGCAGCACTTTGAAATCAGAATCAAAATAATTAAAAGAATCATCTTAGTTTCAACTCAGCCACTTCATGCTGCTATTGTACAATTTTCCGGACAGCGAGTTTGGTGATAGCTCAATTGGGAGCTATAGCTGATCAGCGGGTGCCCCACCCCCGCGGCTTAGCGCTCACCGCGGTAAGTTTATCGTAGCTCAACTTTTTGAATCTCAACTTTCAAAAAAACTTTCAATCCAAGATATCGGCATAAATTGTGACAACGACGACGAGTACTAATGAGCCTGCCAGCCCAAATTGTACAAGTTTCATTCAGAGGTTGACGTAGTCATGGCGACTCAACAAACACTTCTATCTCCCGCCGAACTCGCATACCTTCACAGATCTCTTTCTCTCAGTCCTCCTATCCGCCCTGATGGCCGGACGCCGACCCAATTCCGGCCGGTGACAGCCGAGACGGGCGTCCTACCAGGCACAAATGGTAGTGCGCGGGTGTGTTTCGCAGATGGCACAGAAGCGATTGTAGGAATCAAGGCAGAGCTCGAAAAGACGATCGATCCACTGGGCGGAGAAGTCTACCAAGAATATGTGAAGAGCACCAGCGGCACTGGGGGCGGTGACAAGGAGGAGGATAAACTAAATGCCAGAGGAGACTGGATAGAAATGACGGTGGAAATACCGGGCCAGCGGGATGACGAAGCCAGTACAGTGTTTTTGGCAGAGATGTTGAGGGAGGCACTGCTGGCAGATAGGGAATTTGCAAAGAAGCTCTGGATTAATAGGCGATTTCACTGGAGGCTATATCTAGACGTGAGTCCTAGACTTTTCTTTATCTTTTTTTCTCTCCCTTATAACTGGCAGGCTGCCTCAGTTTTCGATTTCTACCTCTAACGCTGAATATAGATTCTTTTGATATCACCGCCGCTATCATACCCTCTGCCGCTACTCTCTCTCACTACATGCCTTGCCTTGCTAGCAACAAGGCTACCAAAATTAAAATCAGAAGGAGACGAAGACCCGCTATTCGATGACGACTGGGAAGCATCACCTTTCCTATACCCTCGCGAAGGCGCAGGCTCAGGCTCAAGACCACCGATAACATTACTTGTGGTGGCAGTGGGGGACAGCATCATCTTTGACCCTTCCAAAGAGGAGTTGGCCGTGGCAGATACGGCATTAGCTGTCTCGGTATCAGAGGGAAGGAGGGAGAATGGCGGGGAGAGCATGGATGTCGATTCTGAACGAGAATTGACGCTATTGGCTTTGAGGACGATTGATCCGCCGTCAAGATTGACACCGCCTGGTGTGCCGAGCACGGCGAACCTGGCAGTTAGTGGAACGCCGGAGACACATCAGCAGCAACAACGTAATTTGGAGGAGCGGCCGCAAGAAGGGGTGTGGAGAGCGCCACTTGGGGGGACTAAGTTTGCGGTGTTGGATAGCATCATACAGGCTGCACTGGAAAAAGATGGTCCTGCAAAAGAAGTATTGGATGCTTTAGATAATGTAATTCTAGCATAGATGAGCGTATTGGCACGCGTAAGGTTTACTACGTCTCCATTTCACGTTTACCTATCCCTATCTGGGACGTTGAGTGAAATTGAAATGGCTTTTGCCATATGTAAGGCTAGTAGTGTATTAACATGTTAGAAGATACATATAAATCGTTTAGAATATTCCCAGCCACTTCTTCCGAGGTCCAGCTGTGTTTTCCGAGTCTGGCTTAGGAGGCAGCTCACGCCCCAACGCAACAGCTTCCAGTTCCTCCTCGGATTTAGTTTCATCCTTTCCAAATATCATGGTAACAGGGTCCTTGGGCTCAATGCCATGCATCTTCATGAAGTATCTCCGCTTCGCAACGTCGTCCAGGTGTTGGGTCCGGTGCTCGGTAGCTTTGAGTGCCTTTTCCTTTTCGTGCATGAGAATAACGTTCTTCCACTGGGAGAAGAAATATACGGGTTGTTGCCAGAGGTCTGATATTGGAGGGACGAGATCTTTGAAGGGCGAGTTGTAGGCGTAGTTCATGAAGAAGGTGTAGATTCCCATAGCGAGTAAAGTCCCCTAAAAGAAAGAAAAAAGAAAAATCAGCCATATATTTAAAGAAATCACGAGAGTAAGACAAAGCATACCATGGTGATGACTGTGTGTAGCAGTCGGCTGTGCCAGAACCAATGGGACCAAGTCCCCTCTGGGGACATGAGCCCTGGATAATGCCTCTTGTTCTGAGAAGCCACCTCTTCCACAGTCAACTCGGGTCCATAGTGTTTCGGTATAGAGTTCCTTTTAAGCCTTGATCCATGAGACGGCGGGTTGAATTTAGCTGGTTTCTCCAGAACAATCGGCTTTTCGGTTGAGGCAAAGCGGACATAAATGTTTTGTGAGAGGGGGATGCGGATGCCACGCCACAGCGGACCTTGTAAGGGAAGTAAAAATCGCGGGATAATGGTTTTGGTGGCCATCATTTCCTATTTAGCCTTCTGGGAGGCATACAAGATGGTGAAGAAATGGTTTAGCTATCACTCTCCTTGGCTTTGCTTAGAGCTCTCAACTTTTTTTTTTCTTCAGATGGGGAGCTCTTCTCAGTCATCCCACCACAGCCTAATAAAACAAGCATCGACAGAAAAAGCGGTCCCCCACTCCATTTACCGACTTTTGTCCGTGGGGATGCCGGATTGAGGAAAATCCGATGCACCGACAACTTCCACATGCCTGTGGCTTCAACAGCTGACGGCTGTTTGCCTGCCCGACATCACCCGGAATCGCCGTCCACGAGATCAGCATAACTATGTAATTGACGCACTCCGATTGGTGAGGCCCTAGCCACGCATGTGGCTTAGCCTCATCGGTGGTGCCAGGTTTTTTGCTTGCCAGGTATGGCGGTCATAACTTTTTCGTTGAAATACTCTCGTGCTCAATTTTCTTCCCTAGATCCCGCTTCTGACACCTCCATAAACAAAAGACATTTGACTTTCCCCAAAAAGATTGACCTGCTTGGTTCTCTTTGTATATTTCCTTACGACTTCTATACACTTGATTCTTAACGACTACTACGTCTTTTAATTCCGCATCTTCAAAATGGCTGGAGGTAAGTTGGGCCTGTGCTACATGATGTTGTGGCCAGTCTACAGCAGAGTTGGGCAAACCCATTGCGTTGGCGCAACGTCCTGGACGAAGGCATTGTTGGGTATTCTGGGTCGCCGGTGAAGCCCTCTGGTCGAGGATTTCGATTTCGAGTACTCAGAAGGTCAGCGCAAGGAGTGAAACAGCCTGGTGCACTGCGCCATTTTCACCGACCGAGCGCTTATGATCATCTCTTATGGCTCGACACCGGTCCAGATTACCATACGTCTTCGACCTTGGAACGTTTGCACGACTTCGATGAAGCCCACGCTCTGAAGGACAACCCTCGGCACAACATCTGTCTCGTTTTGCACGCAGCAACTAATATCGCCATTGTAGGAGATACTAAGAAGGGTGCCAGTCTTTTCAAGACCCGCTGTGCTCAGTGCCACACTGTCGAGGCTGCTGGCGGCAACAAGATCGGACCTGCTCTGCACGGCCTCTTCGGACGCAAGACTGGTTCCGTCGACGGCTACGCCTACACCGACGCCAACAAGGGGAAGGGTATCACCTGGGAGGAGGGTACCCTGTTCGAGTACCTCGAGAACCCCAAGAAGTACATCCCTGGCACCAAGATGGCTTTCGGCGGCCTGAAGAAGGAGAAGGACAGGAAAGATCTCATTGCGTAAGTTTGTTCCGAATTTGCTGGGAACAGCAATACCCTATAAAGTAAAAAAAAAAACTCTGCTAATAATTCAACCCAACAGTTTCCTGAAGGAGTCTACCGCTTAAGCGATGATATGTGTAACGATACGAATTCCAATAGACGGGGGTGCGACGATTGTACTATAGACCAATTAGAATAGTCGAAGGCACCATCACTGTGCTTGTACTCTTAATTTCCAACTCCGCTTTCACGCAACTGAACTCTGTGCAGTGCCATTGTGAATTACGGTGAACATTTCTAGTATTCTAACGGGGGTGGTGTGAAAATCAATTGTGGAAACCGAAAGTCAAAGACAGACTTGTGGAGAATCCTATATGCTTTAGTCGTTGCTGCGTTTCCACATCCGAATTCCACGCGAGATAAAAAAAAGCATGTACATAAATCAACGAGACGTCATTTGTACGATATCTATTAATTGAGGATGTGTAACTCATGTCCCCATTCACGCTGTCCTTCGTTCTATTGAGCTTTACCTAGTTTTTTATCCAACTTCCTATACGACTCAGGGTTCATCACGCTAGGTCGAGTGTTCTCCAGCGCATACTCCCAGTCCTCTCCATCAATCTCCCTGGCCGTCTTCTTCCCTAGCATAAACTTTTTCAAGGCATATTCAGCAGCCTTGATATGTAGGCCTCCGAGGTCCGCACCGCTAAAGTTGTTGCACCGTGAGTCCATGGCCACGGTTGGCAGTCTAGCCATCTCAGCCTCTGTGGCGTTGGCATGAGCAGTCTTGTAAATTGCATGCAAGATATCAATACGCTCCTCGGGCGTGGGGAGATCAACAAATAGCCTGACGCTTAAGCGACCTGGTCGGAGCATAGCTGCGTCGATCATGTCTGGTCGATTTGTCGTTCCGATAACGTAGATGCCTGAGCGATCCTGTGCACCGTCTAGCTCAGTAAGAAGTGCATTGACAACTCTCACGCCAGCGTCGGTAGAGGCGTTATCCCGCCGGGGTACGAGCGAATCAATCTCGTCAAAGAAAAGAATGCATGGTGTTGATGAGCGGGCTCTCTGGAAAAGCTCCCTGACCGCACGTTCTGATTCTCCAACGTACTTGTTCAGCAACTCTGGCCCATTGATGAGAATAAAACTGGCTTGTGCTTCGTTGGCAACGGCCTGAGCGACCAGCGTCTTTCCGCACCCAGGTGGGCCCCAAAGAAGAGCGCCAGCCGGTCTCTTCAGACCAAATTCTTGGTAGAGTTCTGGGTTCTTGATGGGTCCGATGATGGACATGTGTAGCTGTTCGCGCACAGTTCCCAATGCGCCAACTTGATCCCAAGTCACATCGGGTATGACAGTAAAGCCCTCCCTCCTCAGAGATGGCGTGAATCCCTTGATGGCTAGCTTAAAGTCCTCGAGTCTCAGTGGCTCTGTGGGAAACAATGTAAAAACAGGCTGTTTCAAGTCAAAGGAAACTTCCGATATGTCCATCTGGTCTCTCCCTACGGGTCTTGTCAGAAGCTCCAGTTGCCGCCCATCTGGGTCCTCCTTATTTAAAATTCTTTCTTGCGTAGCTTGCTCCGCCAAGGTAGTAAGGACGACGATATCCGCACCAACAAATCCATGCGTCATCCTCGCTACATCTCCCAAGTCCAAGCTATCAGACAATAAATTTTTCCTTGTCACGACTTTAAGAACATCATGCCGGGCCTCGAGATCCGGAACCCTCATTTGAATGCTGCGTTCAAAAAGCCCGGCTTCGAGAGCGATTGGGTCGACATCTGTTAACCTTGACGTTGTTGCCATGGCCAAAACATAACGATCTTTTGGCTGGTCAAGCTGCACTCGCTGCATTTGTCTCAGAAATTGATTCAGTATGCGGCGGCTATGTTCGTTATGACTTGACCCTCCCGGCTTTGGTATGTACCAGTCGAGATCCTCAATGAATACTATACTAGGAGCAAGTCCCATCGCAGCATCGAAGGCTTCAGCCAAACTCTTGTCCAACCGTTCTAGGTCTTCCAGGCAACCATTTAGTGTCACCAGAGCCACGCCAAGATTAGCTGCCAGTGTGCGAACAAGAGAGCGTTTGCCCGTTCCTGGTGGACCGAACATAAGAATCCCCGGTACTCGTCGCCACCCATTCTCTTCATAAACCTCTGGGCATCTCAGCAGATAACGCGTTTGTCGGAGGAGGTGGCGATGGATCTCTCCAACACCTCCCAATGGGAGTGCTTCTTCGGGATGTTCGACTTTAAAGCGGGTGGTCTTCGAGGACTTCTTCTGCAGGCTCTTATCTTGCGTTTTAGTCTTTGATCCCTCCTTGGAAACCTCGCCATTGACCGGGATGTCAGTAGCTAGGTCCGGGCCACGAACTGCAGTATCTTTTTCGTCCAAATTGATCTCGATTCGTCTTTTCTTAGCCACTGGCTGTTCGTTTGCGTCTTGGTTTCCCGAATCGATTTGCCAATGCTTTGTCAACTGCCGATTGAGTAAGAACCGGTCCTCATCTGGATTGTTCGGCTCCGCTTCTTCAATTTCGGCTTCTGAGTCCTCTGAATCGTCCAATTCCTCTTTCCTGAACTGCAGGACCCGATCTATTGAGTCTTCTAATGGCCTTTTTTTCTGCCTGCTCAGGCTGGAGTTCGATTTCTTTATCGCATCGTACGCCGTGGTGACGGTCTTGAACGGCTTCCCATCATTCTCATCCTCTAATTTTTTCAAAATTTGATAAACATCTCGGTCCAAGCCTTGTCGGAGGTTTAATCGGGGCCTGCGGAAGCCAGGTGCCATAGTTCTCACCAGCGGCGCTGTTGCGCGTTAGATGCACTGGAAATTTTGAATCTTTGGTTTCGCAAAACTTGCAGAAAATATTTCGCCAAACACGCCCCAGGTGGGTGTATTATGACAGGGACTAACCAATCTTGGGTGAATCTGGTAGTTTGTCACCCCTTGACATACCTAGGTAGTAACCACCTAACCAAAATTTATCTCCACCAACTTGCTATAGCATTAAGTTTTACATATAACAGAATAGAAAGTACTTTTCGTATTTCGAAAAGCCACTATTCTACAATCAGTCAGTGTGAGGCATGGCAGAAACGCCTGCGATTTTATCTTTAGGCCTAGTTCAGATTCCACCCCACTACAATGACATCCATGCTTATCGATAAAGCTACGGGGCCACATGATACATCGGGACAATGACGACAGCCCCGGCCTGCCGATGTTGTTCGTCGGAACTCAAACCTTCCTTACTATCACCAAAAGACAAGCTTCCAAAGAATTGTAGGAAAGATAATATCGCGGCTGGATCCGCGTCACTTCAGTCACAATGGGTGCAAAGCAAAGCAAAATCACGCCCCAAGACAAGTATGCGCATCCCACTGCCTATCAGGTTTCCCTTTCTGCAATAGCTTCCTAATGCCAATGCCTTTGTCCAGGGCGATTCTCGACATGAAGATCCAGCGTGACAGACTCCATCAGTACCAGCGTCGCATATCCGTCCTTACCGACAGAGAGACGGAGATTGCAAAGGAGATGCTCGCCAAGGGTGACAAGAAGCGAGCGCTGTTAGCACTACGGAGGAAGAAATACCAGGAGTCACTGTTGACGAAGACGGACGCGCAACTGGAGCAACTTGAGAAACTGACTGCCAATGTGGAGTTCGCCCAGATTCAAAAAGACGTTGTGTTTGGGCTGCAGCAGGGAACAAAGGTGTTATCAGAAATACACTCCGAAATGGGCGGTATCGACCATGTTGAGAAGCTCATGGGGGATACAGCAGACGCGATTGCTTACCAAAAAGTAAGGCACTCTTAGCAAGAATCTTCGACAAAGTTCAATGCTAACCCGGTTACTGTAGGAAATCAGCGAAATGCTCGGAAGTCGAATCACCGCGCAGGATGAAGAAGAGGTGGAGGAAGAACTTGCCGCATTGGAGGCGGAGGCATCGGGGGAGACCCAAAAGCTCCCAGCCGTTCCCAACGCCCAATTGCCTATTGCAGAGAGGCGGCCAGAGCACGAGGAAGCACAAGAAACCCAACCGCAGAGGCAAGCAATGCTGGCGGCGTGATAAGGGCACGGGTATTATGTATGCATTGCATGGCGGGTAGATATTTGTTATGTTCTTGGACATAGATGGCAGCAGCACCACATCGAATACTCGGAAGGCGTTTTTGCTTATGCAATATGGGAAATCAAAGCCAAGAATCCGTTGATTATTATTATTATTATTATTATTATTTTCTTATCTACCCTGGTCAGCATCTCTCAGCCGCCATACTTGGAGACGAGTTTCCTCATAATGGACATGGCACCTCCACGATACCCAGCCCCGAAGATGGCGTAATGGTTGAGGTGATGATATCTGCAATAAACTGTCAATACTTTCTGTTTCATTTTAAAGGACGTATTTTGGTTCACTCACAGCTCATACAATGAAACACGATCGTTCCATTCTGCCGTTGGTTCTGCTTTTGGGACCAACTTCTCATATTCCCTCCAGAAAGAACTGTTGAAGCCGCCAAACATTTTCATGATACCTAATTCATACTCTGAATGACCGTATACGCATGAAGGATCGTATACGACCTCTTCACGTCCGCCCTTGCCAGCAATCTGGCCCTTGGAGTGATTCCCACTCCAGAGGTCACCATGTATGACAACAGGTGTAATGTTCATGCGGTCATCACCAATCAGCCGCGGAACAACTTTGCCCGCGATCTTGTCTACCATGGCTTCAAGCTCCCCGTCAGAGCCGTGATTCTTGACCATCTTCTGCAAAATAAAGCGCAAGCGGTTCTCCGCGTAAAAGTCCGCCCAGGAGGATTTCCATGAGTTATCCTGCTCTGTATCTCCGCAGCATGTAGCTACGGGAAATCCAAACATCGGCCTATCGAAGCCATCCGGAACAGGCGCTGGCGTTGTGTGCAGCTTTGCCAGCTTGCTCGCCAAGGAGACCCCAGAGCCTTCGGAAGCTGAGTAGCCAAGATCGAGGAAGTCCGTGGCCAAGAAGTACTTGTTAGACTGTGCCATGCGTCCATGAGAGTAAGACTTGGGGCAGAAATTCGGTACTGCGTTGTGAATCGCGTTCAGAGATGCATGTTCACCTTCAAACATTATTCTAGCACCCTCCCCCGAGCTGGTTTTGACAAAGTAATTAAAGGGTTGGCCATCATTTACTGTCGAAAGCTTAAATGTAGATGAAAACCCCGAGCCACCTGCGCTGGATATCTTCGTCTTGCCCTCCTCTAGGTTAAGGGCATCTAAAATAGCGCTATCAATGGTTGGAGACATGGCAGTTCTAGAAGGGATTTTAAGACAGTTTTCATTTAGACTTATTAATATGAAGAAGTTCGAAGATATATAAGGCATCCTCTGTGATATGTTGAGAAGTAAGGGTGACGTCAAAAGTCTCCATTTAATGATTACGTAGAGATCCTCAATGGTGATTATGCAGGTCCTACAGCTATCATTTTTCTAAAGTGGCATCACTTAAATATCACCAAGTGAAAGCCATCATCATGTCTGAATAGAGTATTTTCTTGAAATCCATATCTATCTCGTTTAAGTGTATAAAAAAAATTTACAGAATGGGGTATTAACTCCTTGTCCCATCTAGAAACACATGTTTAATCTCCATTACCGAAAAAATAGAGTGATCGAAATGTTCATCACCCGGCCCCACCATTTAGCGGGGCCGATCGGAAACGGCACTGCTCCGAGTGCAAAGAAATATCCATCCAACCAGTCCAAAATTGTCCTCGCCCTTCACGAAATAAGAATTCGTCGTCGTTGTTGTTGTTATAAATCGTTGATGTTTCTTTCGAATTTGTATATTTATTGTTCATACTTTTTTTTGTTTACTTCTTGTAGGGAAGCTCGAGGTGGCTCAAACGAGCAGGCAAGTTGGAATCGATGACGGAAGAGTTGTCACCATCAAGTTTAGAAGGCACCATTCTTGGACTGACGGGCCTTGATGCCGCTGGAGTGCTAGATTTGGAGGTGGACGTTGATTTAGGGTAGTCCAGCTCCTCTGCCGGCCGGTTATAGCAGGCGAAGCAAGGGCAAGCAACCACCGAAGTAATGGGTGGTCGTGGAGTGCAGTGGCGGGCGAACCAGCTTTGAACCTGAGAAGGCATCTTGAAGTAGTGGGTATGAACTTGTGGATGATTTAAAATAAGAGGCAAGGAGGCTTGATGATGTTTGTTGTTGAGTTCTGAGGGAACAAATTTTCTTGTAAGTGAGACGGGGCATGGGAGTATTTATGTTAACGGCCCATACGAGAACAATATCATTTCAGTGGGACTATGAAATCTCAATAGTTAAAAGTATCCAACTGTATTCGCTATCTTAGGTTTATTTTTTTCTTTCGCGCCACTCAATCTAGATGAGGCGATGTCTGATATCCGAACTGTGCCGAAACACCTGGTCGTAGCGTGTTCCAGAGACTTTCGGTGTTCGGTCGGCATTTCGCAATCATTCACGCACTTCCACTTTCCGAAGTTACCCAACGCCGCAAAGCCGAGAGAATGGCGACTGCAGAGCCTTTTGGACCAGATTATTAGATCCTCTATGTATAATAAAGGCCCAAAGGGAATATTTTAAAATATATTTAAAAACATGTCGACGCATTTGGACATTTCGAATTAGGTTGTCAACATTGAGCAGGCGAGTCTGGTGGAGTTTATCGGCAGTGCATGTCGCTTGTCGATGAAATGGGGCCTATGAGCTTGCTTGCAGCTTCCATTCATCCGAGAATGGGGGCAACTGAACGGCAGAGACCAGCCATGATCTATTTGTGGATCTACCCGTCGAGATTTTAGACGTGTGGCTTGACGGGTATTAATATATTTGAGCTCAACGGGCTAATCACAGGTACAGCATGGGCAGTTAAATACATAGGTAGCCAGACCAACGAGGCAACCATTGGTATTAATACATGTAGCGCTTGGTCTTTGTGGTTGAGCAAACAGAGGTCAATTTGGCCTTGTTCGTCCTTTTCAAGTACGGATAATTCATTTCACCTGAAGAAACACCGGACTCTGTTGTTGGACTATATTCATTCATGGTTGGCAGAATTACGTTTCCCCCTAGTCACCTACGTCGTAAATTTACGTCGACACATGCTATGACAACAAAATGCCCATTTGTCCTCCGAGTCTTTCAGTCATTGCTGCCGGCCAGCAAAGGCCCACTACAACGCCTCCTCTTCTAATTTTGCGTTGCATCTAATTTAGATACCCAGGGTGAACTCAACACCAACGTCAATGTCTCGAGCTAGTTCTTTGTTAGCAGTGTTTTGGATCTAATATGACCATATACGTAGATTACAACTTACCCAACTTGACAACCTTAGACAGTTGCACGGCCTTCTCGGCAGCGTTTTGAAGGTCATCAATGGAGAAGATCTTCATGCCAGACTCGTTGATAAGTTTGTGAGCAAGTTCAACGTTGGTACCCTGGAGACGAGCGATGATGGGGATCTTGAGGTTGAGAGCCTCAACGGTCTTGATGAGACCAGTTGCGATAGCATCACATCGGACAATACCACCGAAGATGTTGACAAAGATGGCGGTGACCTTGGGGTCGCTGGTGATGAGCTCGAATGCCTCCTTAATAGCGGCAGGGGTAGCACCGCCACCGACGTCCAGGAAGTTGGCAGGCTGTCCGCCATTCAGTTTGATAATATCCATGGTCGCCATGGCAAGACCGGCACCGTTGACAAGGCAGCCAATATCACCATCCAACTTGATGAAGTTCAGGTTGGACTGGGCGGCGCGAACCTCGTCGGGGTCTTCCTGGGTAGTATCTCGCCACTCAAAGACCTCCTTCTGGCGGTAGTCGGCATTGTCGTCAAAACCAAACTTGGCATCCATGCAGAGAACTTGGTGGTCAGAGGTCTCGGATAGAGGGTTGATCTCGATTTGAGTAGCATCACGCTCACTGAAAATGGTGTAGAGCTTTTGGATGGTGTCCTTGGCATCCTCGATGCATTGCTCACTAAAGCCCAGCTTGGTGGCAATATCCCGAGCGATCTCGTCGGTAACACCGGTGTTGATGTCGATGTAGGTGGTGATAATGGCGTCGGGGCTCTCCTTGGCAACAGTCTCAATATCCACGCCGCCTTGAGACGAGGACACAATCACAGGGGTCTGGGTGGCTCGGTCCATCAGGATAGCGAGGTAAAACTCGCGGCGAGCAAACTTGCGCTCGCAGATGTAGACAGCGCTGCAAAGACGGCCGCCAGCGCCGGTCTGCTTGGTAATGAGGTTGTGGCCGATCATCTGCTGGGCAAACATCTCGGCTTCGTGAGGAGAGTAAATGACGCGAACACCGCCCTTGAGGCCATTATCAAAGGTTCCCTTTCCTCGTCCTCCTGCCAGAACCTGGGCCTTGATGACCATGTCTTCGGTGCCAATACTCGTCGCTACGGCCTTCGCCTCCTCTGCCGTCTTGGCAACAGCGCCTTTGGGAACACCAACGCCATACTAATGTTGTAAAAGCCGGGTCAGCCGAAAGCTGTGCGGCATGGGATTTAAGAGCATTGCGGGATAAGGCGGGTTACCTTTCTTAGCAGGTCGGCAGACAGGTATTCGTGGATGCTCAGAGCTCTTCGCTGCTGGGCAATGCCAGGGAATCTAACAGAGGGGGCGATCTGGAGCTATATGCATTTTATGTTAGAAGCTTCACATAGCCGAGATATAGACTAAGGGGATTGTTTGGAGAGGGAAAAAAATCAAGCAATTTTGCGCCGATTTACCTTGGAGGCATTGAGGGCTGACGCCACAGCACGACTGCGGCCGATATTGAACATGGTGGTAAGAGCTGTAGCAGCTGCTGGGGGAAAGGGGCTTGGAGGAAGCAATTATAAGGAGGGCCGTTCAGAGACGTCGCTGAGGTTTGACGTTGATGTCTCCAAGCGCACACACAGCTCTCAATCAGGAAACGAGTCCTGCTACTGTGTACGGGCTAACTGAGGTGCCCGAGTTTCGCCGACGGCGGGCTGTTTGGTGCATTCGGAAAAATGAATCTGCCGATGATAAGATGCGAGACATACTTGGCTTACGAGATGAGCACAACCAATCACAGATAGGTAGCTATTTCCCTGAGACCTGAATGGATGGGGGTTTTGGCCGTGCATCAAAAGGCATGCTGGTTAATAGACATTCTTGTCTAACAATCCTATTTTTCGACCACGCAGATCCATCATTGTTATGCTCTTTTTGCTATTATCCGCTTTCTGCTGCGAATAGAAAATTGTTCGTTCGACGAGGGAGAATCTCCCGTCACTAACAATAAGGACATGATGGCGGGTTTTTAACTGGGGGGGAATACTTGCATGACGATCCGATCGACCGATGGCGCGCGCACCTTTCATTCGCATGTAATTATCCAAGTACGCCTGGCTTTCAGTCACCTTTTAAAAAAGAAAACACTTCCTCACGTATTCTTTACATTTAGATGATGTGGCTAGAGTCTTCAACATGAATTCAGCCCACAAAAAGGGCCCTACCGTATCTCCGTGGCCGCTCGATTGAACTTAGTGAGGAGACCACGTTTCTCGGTACCCTAGCCCGCCACTTGTCCCAGATGCACAAGCTGAAGGATCTCGGAATCGTGTCTCTGTTGGTGATGGACTGGATCCTAGAGACTCGCTAATACTAAGAAATATGGGATGCAAGACTCTGGGACGGAACTTGGCTGCAGTCCGCTTCGTGCTGTAGCCTGTGTGTCACCATGGCCGCCCGCCCCACCATGGAATAAGCCCAGTCTCGTATGCCAGCCATTCGCAGCAGAGCCTCAAGCAATTAGTTTCCCGTCCTGGCATTTGCCCCAAAGGCCGCAAGTGTGATCTCTCGCAGCTGCTGGGTTCAAACTACCGTATTTCCCCGTATCACAGCTCTCGATTTCAACCACCCCCATGACAAGGATCTGACTTGCGTCAAGGGCCCCAGCAATCGTTAATTCTGCGGCACCACTCTAGATCTCTTGTCGTTGGAGCGAAAAAGGTCCGCTGGTGACCTGCGCGCGTTGCATTAGCTGGGAACAGTGGACTGGACCTTTGGCCTTTACGGTGAACTGGTGTCATGAAGGACCCTCCCGAGGAAGTTTGTGCGCAAGTAGATGGGTCTACTCTCGAGTGTGAAATACAATGTTGTTCCTCGAATTTGGCAGTGAATCTGGTGTCTTCGATACCTGTCTCGATTGTCCCCCAATGAGTGCCTGTGTTTGACAGAATTGCCCGAGTACCATGCCGACTCTCTTCATGCTGTGAAGCAGTAACGAAAACAGAACAGATAGCTTTCGAGGTTTCGTCTCGACGACAGCCCCCGAGTCCGAGCCTCCCGCACAACCGTACCACCCAATTCGGATATGCATCTTCTTCTCTCAAATATCTGACTGCTTTGGAGGATTCAATAGATTCAAGGATCCCACAGCCAACTCCTGGGTCTTATTAGCCACATCCCCCGTCCCCCTTCTTCCCTTTTTGATGGGATTTTAGCCGTGGTTATATGCTTCGAAGTGTATTCTATGCTGTTGCAATTCCTCTGCCTCTCGTTATCATCGCCATGCCCTTTCTTAAGCTGTTTTTGTCTACCAATGCTGTCACAGTTGGCATATGTGCTGTCTTTGGCCTCATAATTCTTGTGTGGCTTCGTCATCTGATTTCAGACATCCGGATCAAGAAACTTGGTGGTGTTCGGGCGCCTGTTCTAGCAGGAAACTTGATTACCGGTAAGTTGACTATTTGACCTTGGTTCAGAATGAACGCACTACGCATCTGTCCTTCATAATCTTACCAGTAACCAGCATCAAAACTGTATTATGAGATCGGAAAGAGCCAATACAACAACAAGTTGGTTGACTGGTGTAATGACCAGCTTGACAACTTACCCTCAGCGAACAAGAACTTTGTGGAATTCAGCTTGACGGGGTCGAAACGCGTCCTCATAACCCGAGACCCGGAGCAGATAAAAACAATCCTGACAACTAAGTTTGCTCATTTTGGTCATGGCCCGCAATGGCACAAGCTATGGCGGCCGTTTCTTGGTGATGGAATCTTTACCACTGATGGGCAACTATGGCACGATAGTAGAAGCATGATTCGGCCAATGTTCCTGAAGGATAGGTTACGCAACCTTGCCATATTTGATTCTTGCACGGAAAAGCTACTCTCAAAATTGCCCTCACCGGGGGTGACAGTTGACTTGAAGGAGCTATTCTATCGCTGGACGTTGGACACCACGACCGAATTTCTTCTCGGAGAGAATGTCAATAGTCTTGATTTGTGGGCATCCGTTCCTTCATCTTGAATCCTGATATATTTTTTTGCTAATTGTGGAACTATAGTCCCGATAGCGAGGTCGCTAATGCGATGTATGTCGCGCAACGAGCCCAGATGTTCATCTTTGTCCTCAAGTAAGAGTATCACTCCTCGTCCAAAAAAACGTTGGCGATTAACCTGGCTTAATTTTACAGCCCCATTGCCCCGTTGATTCCTAAAGGCGAATACTATCGAGCGATTCGGAGACTCGAACAATTCATCGAACCCATCATTTCAAGAGCCATCAATGTCTCGGAATCAAGGTTGGAAGAACTCTCAAAATCCGACATGGAATTCACCTTTCTCCATAGTATTGCGCGGTATACTAGAGATCCGAAAATGATTCGAGACCAAATCATGTCCGTGCTTCTCGCAGGTAGAGACACCACAGCTGCAACTCTATCGTGGGCTATGTATGAAATGTCAACCCGCCCCGACATTTGGAAGAAGCTGCGACGACAAGTTCTTGAGGTGCTTGGTTCCGACGGCACCCCCTCGTACGAGACATTGAAAGACCTAACCTATCTCAAAAATATCCTCAACGAGACACTGAGATTACACCCAGCAGTCCCGATAAACATGCGACAAGCACTGGAAACGACTACGATACCCAACCAGCCAGGTGAGCCGGACATTGTCCTCCTCAAAGGCGACACAGTCACCATCAACACACTGGGAATGCACACGTGCAAGGACTTATACCCCCCAGTTTCGGAGACATTCGCAGACCCCGGTATATTCAGCCCGGAGAGATGGGAGCACTGGATACCAAAGCCCTGGGCATACACCCCGTTCCACGGTGGACCAAGAATATGCGTTGGGCAAAACTTTGCCTTGACTGAGATGGCATTCTGCTGTAAGTGAAATATATGAGAAGCAATGTGAGCACAGTACAGTGTAACTTGAGGCTAACTATTTACACTAGTGGTCCGACTGGCACAAAGATTTGAGAAGATTGAATACCGTGGTGATTGGGAGGCACAAACGTTGCAGGCAGACATTATCGGAACACCTGCCCTTGGAGTGCCCATGGCCCTGTTTGAGCCCACGGCAGTCTGAACGTGTAAATGAATAACGATGACGACTAACATACACCAAGCATATAGAGATAGACAGTCTCAAAACAATGATAGAGATTACTCTTTAATCCAAAAGTTAACGCTTAATTCGTTATCGTGCTCCATAGCGCCGTATCCCATGGTTGAATCATGAGTTTGGAAAAAAGAAGATAAGCAGCAGACGGGACATTAAGACCTCTTTACAAAAACCCTGACCACATCGTCCCCAACACTCTCCCCTTATTATCAAGCCTTACACCCTCGCTCTTCAACAGCTGCTTCTTTTCCGTAATCGTAATCCCTTCTCCATCCCGCGGCCAACTACCCTTAAAGCCACCAAGCGTGCCACCCGTCGCCACCACTCGATGACATGGCACCTCTGGGGCAAAGGGATTCCTACGCAGTGCATTCCCCACTGCGCGAGGCGAGGTGCCCAGATGGGCCGACAGCAAACCGTAGGTGGTGACGCATCCGCGGGGGATCTGGCAGAGAGCCGTCCAGACCCTCTTTTCGAAGTCGGTTCGCTGAGATTCAGCGATCCGGGCGAGTTGCGGCTTCATTTCTTGTGGGAACCGCGGTTTGCTGTACGTAGAAGACGAGGGTAAGATGGATGATGATGATGATGATGATGAAGATGAGAAAGGGCAGGACCGTGAATTCACAGCGTCTAATGTGGCTAGATGACTTTCTGGAAGGACAACAGTCGGAGATGTTTTTCGGTGTTTGTGTTTGTGAAGGTCTTCAAGAGGCTCGCTGGCCTGTTTGCGTTTCAGCGCAGCAGCCATGGACTTGATTCTGACGAAGGTGATCGTGAAGACCCCAATGAGAATGGTATTACAAGGTACGGCACTTGAACGAGTAGTAGTATGATAATACTAGCCTTGCGGTCCTTGCTGGTTCAGCGTGTCTCAATTGATAAAGTTGGAAGTGAACGAAACATAAAGAAGAAGGGGATTCATCTTTCACACAACACACGCACACATGTACATTATATACCTGTCACATAGATGAAAGTCTACGTACCAATAGATTGGATGAAGCCTTAGAAATCATTCACGCCCTGGTGGCGCAGAACGCGACATCTAAAGCAACACACGAGGTCACGTGTGCGCAATTGGAGCTATCAACTTGTGGCAACCCACTGCGCAGGCATCCAATGACTGTGCTATTGATCTAATATCAAGACTAGTAATTTTCATTTAGAAAGACACTATGGAGCATTTGATTCAAGTTTAAGCATTTGCCAGCAAGAGAGCCAGGCTTCGAATCACAGACCGAAAAACCCTGTTGCTTTCGAAACATTTCAGTTAACTTGCCATTGTAGCCGATTTCATTGACGTCACCCAATGCGTTTCCATATGCTTATTGAAATTATGTTTAATGTGGTAATTTTTGCATAGCCAGCCCATGCCTTTTCTAACCAAACGCCGTTTATATGCTTAGGCTCTCGCTTGTTCAACGTCTTGTTCCTCCCATTCATCCTTGAGATGCCATTTGCAAGCGGAGAGGAGGAACTTGAAAAAAAGGCGTCCCGCGATACTTCTTTATCGTCGTCCACATATTTCTGTTCTCCGTCTTGCATGAAATCCTCATAATCGTACAATCACAAAACTCATTTCATTCTTCGTCCAACATTTGGCCAGGAACACAAAGGGTATTTTTCGTATAGCTTCTCGAACCTGTCGTCGCTTTGCCATTCCCTATACCATGAATGACTCTCCACATCCACACTGCTCCTCTGGTAAAAGTTAGTCTCTCGCAGTTTCGGTTGTATAAAATATTGTGGCAGGTGACTACTCACTGATGTTCGGGTTCTTAAACACAAATCTTTGAGCTAATTTGTCCTCGGCCCAATCCATCTCAGTGCCGATGATGCTGAATAGAGCCTTGCTGTCGATCAACACCTTCACACCGTCTTGTTCAACCGTTTCATCAAAAGCACCCGGTTTGTCCACATATTCGAGATGGTATGCCAAGCCACTGCAGCCACGATTCCGCACACCAACCTTTATGAGTTTTGGGTCTGGCTGATCTAGCATAGCACGCAGCTGCTCGACAGCTGCTGGAGTGAGCTTCATCGCAGCCTTGAGAGCGCGGAGCTTGGGACGTGGTCGAGCAGCCGGCTTTGGCTTTTGTGCTTCTGCCTCGCTAACCTTGGGAGCGGATAGTGGTGGTGCCTGTGTCTGCGGTTGCCGGTGTTGTGTTGTTACCTGAGCTGGTGCGGCATCTTGCTGTTGTGGAGGTCTCGTCTCGTGAACTCTGGGGAGAGGGTCTGGTTGTGATATTGAAGTATCGGGAATGTTGTCGTTCCTCGGAGGCTCTGAAATCTTGGAAGGAAGGGGGTAGGAGTGATATGCAAGGCCTGCGACTCGGGCCGCGCATAGGTGGCGGAAAGATGAACGGCTGTGCCGCAAGGCGGCGCGGCTAACGGAGCAAGACAAATTCATCATCGTTTCATGAGGATATTATCGTAGCCGATTATATGCGTTGTGCATTCTGGGGGTAGAGGTATTCGACGTGGTGGAGGAGGCTGAGCGATGTTGAAGGTTGAAGGTTTGGAGGTTCGGCATGAGAAATCAACCTGCAGCTCTCGGCCCATAAACTGGCGGTTATGACATGATGCGATAGCCTGGGTTCGGCCGAGCCAATCGGCATCCGAGAATTAGTAAGGAATGGGCGTTTTTGTGTATTACTAAAAGTCTGGAAAAGATATGGATGCAGCACTGTGCATCGTAAGAAAGAAATTCCCAATAAACGTTTTAAGACATACAATTATGCTTTTAAGTCAAACCTCAAATAAATTGCTCGGCTCGAATTCCGAAAGATGCTGCGCGTTTACAGTCTGTGACAAGTCGAGTGGAAATCTTACTGTCCACGGTAGATTATACAAGGCTCTCAACCGGTGCCGAGGATTTGCCGCAACTGCCCAGGCCTCCCTTCCGAGTGCCGATTTTCGCTCTCAGTCTCCTCCGTCGTTCGCCGACGGGTGCCCCGCTTCACGGCGTCCTCTCGTCACTTTCCGGGTTCCTTTCAGTGAAGCACAATATGTTTGTCAACATCATGCGAAAGTATCTTAGTTAGCCGCGCAGTGATGTGACCAGACTCTGCGATCAGGCTAGAGCCTCACCCCTGGCACGGCGGACGATGCCTCGTTTAGCTTCCACGCCCTGATCTCTTCTCTAACATTGAGTGCCAGTGCATCCATTCTTCTGGTTCTCGGTTACTCATCCGCTGTATTTACGGTGCTTACGGCGCCCCGCGCCCTGCATCCCCCGAAGCCTGTCAATTATTCGGCGTCACGCCGTTTGGACAGCCGCTAGATTCGCCGTGACTACTGTCCAGATAAAACCTCAAACTCCACTCATGTTCTTTTGGTCTGACGAAGATGAGCATCATATCAAGCGTTAAATTTTATTCGTGGATGTACGAACATATTGCTATGGTGGGGATACCATAACCCTTTTCCTATGCAGCTTCTATCTAAGCTCAATCAGAATATTTCAGTTAAGCCCCAAGAAACGACGAGGACGTCTAGTCTAGCAGACAACTTCCCATGAATATTGGCTTAGCAGCTGTTGGTGTCTCACAAAATCGCTTGTAGGTTCGATCGTGCTTTCTGATTTCCCCAGGTTGTGTCTCATCGACTTTGCCTTCTACCAACCATTCCTCCTCTAGTGATTACTTGATTTCCTCTCCCGGCTGTTGGATCAAGAAAGGAGGTAGGTTATTGGGGGTGGAGGTTAGAATACCTGGCGGACAATACTGTAAAAACGTCTCGGGAAGCCTCAATGATATCTGCATTTGTGTCCTGGCATTGTTTTCATTCTTTGTTTTCATTGAATTTCTTTGGTCAGCTGTTGGAACCTTGTGGAATTTTGCCCAAAAAGTCTCTATTCGCTGCTGCTCAACGGTAGTCCATATTTTAATGAAATGCCATCCAACGGAAACTACTATGCCTCAGGAAATATCCTAAAAGCATTATTTTATTTGGGAAGTAAAACCTTAGACTTTAAAAGTCTGGAATATTCTCTCAAAGCATAAGCAGATACCTGTGTATGAAGAAACAAACAAAGACAAATAGGGCAGTGTGTTCTACGAGCCTGAGATATTTCATATGGTGACATATGAAGTACCTCCTTTAGATATATTATTATGAAGTGACTCTGCAAATGGCACGATTTTTGTGTATTTCAATCGAATCCAGTGGGACGTATGCATGATAACAGCTATGCGCAATAAGGAAACGTCCAGCCCTTTAAGGGGGAAAGGAACGGGGTCAAGCCAGAAGCAAAGTATCAAGGAAGCAACAAAGCTGAGCCTCAATTATTAACTTGTCTCTATAGCCCAAGCTGTTGAGTCGTAGTCTTATTCCAGCATAAAGGTCGCCGTCACTATCAAGAAGTTCTTAGAAAGTCCCTGCCGCACAAATGAAAGAGATTTGGTCTACACTGATTCACCACATCAACTTGGCGGCATGGTGTTCTTTCCGAAGAATTATTCAATATTTATGAACACCATGTTAATTGTGCTCATCTGATTTCTTTGAGCCTTTTCATGTTTCAGGTTGTCATTCTGATAATTGATAGGGCTGTGACAAACGGACCAGCCTTATGAAGGCAGTACGAATTTCTTTGCCCGGATTCACCTAGATGCGGTGACAATTCTTTCCATTTCATTGACATGTATTTGAACATTATTTAAACAAGAAAGTCTTAAATTTACACATAGAGTATACTTGAACACCAGAGGCATCTCATTTTGAACTCGTCGTTGGCACTATTGTTCCGGTTCTTCAATGAATGTGTTTATATTCTCAATCATAGTTCATAGTTTGTTTCACGAATATGATTTTACTATTAAAGCAATAGGTTGAGCCCAGTCAGTATCAGCTTCATCACTATCATTCATCTTAACTCACTAGCATCGACTCCTAAGACACCATACAGACTGACAACACCATCAATAATTACTACTCACAACCAACCAAACCATACTATTCAGCAACCTTCTTCTAAACCTATATAAAAATGGGTATCGTCATCATCTATGCTACTGGCGGCACTATTGCCGGATCTGGTGCATCTGCCAGTCAAACTGCCGGTTACAGCTCTGGCACCATCTCCATCGACACCATCATCAACCAGAACCCCCATCTCAGCAAGATTGCCACCCTCAAGGGCAAGCAGATCTGCAATCTTGGCAGCCCAGACATTACATCCTCAACCCTCATTAACATGTCGCAGAGCATTCAGGCTGATCTGTCAAGGCCGGACGTCACTGGCGTTGTTGTCACTCACGGAACAGATACCATGGAGGAGACAGCCTTCTTTCTCGACGCCACCATCAAGTCCGACAAGGTTGTTGCTCTCGTCGGTGCCATGCGCCCAGCTACTGCTTTGAGTGCTGATGGAAACATGAATCTCTTTCAGGCCGTGACTCTAGCAGCTTCTTCTGAGGCAAAGGGTCGTGGTGTAATGATTGTTCACAATGATAGCATTCTCCCGGCTAGACACATTACGAAGTCACACGCTAACAGGATTCACACCTTTATCGCCGGCGATCACGGTTGCCTCGGCACTTTTGAGAACGGTAAGCCAATATTTTCTTATCCGGCCTCTAGACCACGAGGATGGAGAAACTTTGACATCAAGAAACTCGACGCGAAAAAGGGTCTCCCAAAGGTAGACATTCTCTATGGCCATCTCGATCTGTCCGTAGACCTGCTTGATAAGTCGCTTCAAGGAGGAGCCAAGGGCATCGTACTTGCAGGCATGGGTGCTGGATGTTGGACCACCGCGGGTGGGAAGCGAGTGTCTGACATTGTGAAGAGCAAGGGTAAGTTTCCACTTATAGCCAGTTATCGTACCTGTTTTGGATTTATTGGTCGAGACGATGATATCTATGGTCTTGGCCGTCAGGCTATTGGAGGAGGGCATCTCAACCCACCGAAGTGTCGTATCCAGCTGCAGCTTTGCCTCGCTACGGGATTGGACTTGGATGGTATCAACAAGGCGTTTGCGTAGAAACCTCCTCTAGAATCTTTCTGTATCACTAACGTATATACATTTGCATTATCAAGATAGCACCACTTCCATAGAGACTAAATAGCATCATTGTGTCCAGATATTGACTTGTATCAACGGTGAATGCTCAATGTTTTAAAGAAGTCCAATTTAAGGCAATATATGTTAGCTCTAGTAAAATGATTCATCGCTGTTCCGTGAGGTATTATTATTGTAGGCAAAAGACTCCTTATATCTCGTCATGGGGATGGCGGTTTACACGAAACTGAGATATTTGCAAATTTCCTTCTTCACATAGGGGTTAACAGGCAACACTCCTTTACTATATTGATTTGTCTTTCCGTTGTATATTTTTCGTATATATTGCAGCTAAAATTTTCACCAGAAGCCGCCGTATTTTGCTTCGCTACAGATTATGACGGGGGATTCAAACTACAGACCGACTTCTTACCTCTCACTTACCTAAACCATCGACCGTATTTGGCTGCTTGGATGAACCATGTGAGAGAAGAACAAGTTTCAGCCCACACACACACACCACCGCGTGAAGAATTTCCCCAGCTTTCGGGCTTCGAGCTGACTAGCTCCGTGTCTGCTCATAGGTTATTAATTGAAGCATGGTTATGGCGTTGCATTCGGCATTCCGGTTGGGGTGCATCGTTATCGCATCTAGCGAATTTTGGCCCCCTCAGCTGTAAAGAGTCCGAGGTTAGGATTACTAGGTAAATGAGACGACGGAGATATTTCCTTGCTCCACTTCAACACCGTCGCTTTTCACATATTTCATGACTTGAGTCATTATTACTTTGTCCGAGAGTGGGGGATCAGATATTAATCAGTAAGCCTGATCCTACAAGAGTCAGGGACTATGGAGCAGAGATATATTGCTCTCATCGCTTTACCTAATTGGGTAACCCCAGGATACCACGATTGTCTTTTGATGGATGCTCCTCGTCGTGTCACCCCACCCCGCCAAGCGAGTGTAGATTCGACAATAAAAAATGCGCACGAATTGAAGCCCGGGCTGATGGAAAAGAGGTGGTTCTCCCAAAAAGTTCCCTAAACATCCTTGGCCAAACATGGCCGACGAGCCGAATTTCCATGGAAGTACGATTCTCGGGGTTGGAGAAGCCAAGAAAAGAGCGGTGCGACAAATGAGAAATAGCTTTCGTAGAGCAGAGCCATTCTCATGAAGTTGAAGATCGACAACATGGTGGCTCTAAAGAGACAAACAATTACCCCAACTTTTGCATCGAATAGGGTCGGTTACAAAAGGTCCTGTATACTAGCAAACAGTTATGGTTGCTCTGCATGGTTGTAGTCGCACTTCTGAACAGCAGCCGCGCCTGGATCGACAGATGAGTAGCATTCCAGATACACGGTTCGGTGCTGTTCCTGGTTTGGCCGCGGTTATTCTCGGTAGGTGGTGCGTGGCTGCGACCTTCTTAGTATGTAAGGTCATACATGGGATATGCTTATCAGCATCATGCATAAGGGGCTAGCCTGCAGCCAATATGTCTTGGTGTGCATATAATCACCAATATGAGATGCGAGTCGTTGGTTTATTAGATGGCAAAACGTTGGTGGTTATTGTGTGATTGAGGATGCTGAAATGTATCACCCATAGTCACTATAATCGTTGTCGTCACGAAGGGCACAACACGCGTCGTATTCGAAGCATTCCATATTATTAGTACTATCTCGATAGCAGTGATGCCAACGATGATGATAGCGCTGTAGTGTTGCCGCCCGCCACTCCCGTCACTCCCGCGGCTCTGCTAGTCCCAGTTCTGGCGAGGTTCATGCAGAAATAGAGGACTGGTTGACTGAGGTCGTCTATACTCGCCGTTTAACCTTGTTCCGAAGGTAGAGAGCTAGTTGTACTGTTGTATGTACTAGGTAGTAGTATATATGGGTGTAGGCTTTTTGGGACGGCCGCGTCTTGGTAATAACGGCCGCTTGTCAATGCGGAGGTGCTGAATAGCGTTGCAGCATGTCTCGCTCGTTGTTGTTCGTTCTCAGAATCCTTTGGTGATCCTTCGTCTGTGCGTCTGATTCATTGTTGCTGCCAACACTGCACTGTTGAGAACCCACCTGCTCCTTCTCTGTTGGGCACTTGTTGTCCGCCGCTACTTCCACCTCGACAGGGCGCGCACGTGAGAAGAAATTCGCAGGCACTAATCTGCCGCAGAAGATTCATGCATGAATCATGCTCTGATGCGAATATTCTAGTCCACATTCCGCCTTGACAACGTGCTTGACAATCCATCTGGAATGCTCCGTACAAATTGTGTCCAAAAAAAAATTTAAGGTTTGTTCTTTTTTTTTTTTTTTTTTTTTTTTCTTATTATTTTTTCAGTGGCTGCATTCGTTGCAGTTGCGCCTCATAGCCTAGCCTCCTTTACCCCATCGTTTCATGGCATCAGACATCAGATTTCGGAGACAGCGACCACCGGTAGTGTGTGCGAACAAGATCGATCCGGGCGGGAAAACCACGCACATTCTCGAACATGTCTCGTCAGCTCAGCTTCAGTTTCGCCTCACATACCGGATGGGGCATGGCGGTGCCCGCGGGACTCAGCGAAGGTGTGGTATCAGCCGAGGAGATTTCGGTCCTCTCACCTGCCCCTGCGCGCGCATTCGCCCCTTGCACCGGCCATGCCTGAAGCCAACCAACCCCTGTTGCTGGCCTGCACCTATTCGACCATGCAACCAACCGCCGGCCTGGAAAATCTCCTCGCTGGAGGCCTTTTAGCATTGAGGCTAGGCGGGAGAGGACATCCATCCCCTGGGCTTGCCGAGTGCTGGCGACACCCCCAAAACCCAGATCAATGGCGCACCATCTCCGTTCAATTTCTAATTCTGCCAAGCCGAATTGCTAGGCGTTCGACTTCCAGATCTGCAATATTCGGCACTGGCGTGCCGCTCGCCCAGAAGCGGCGTCATGTCAGTAATTGCTTGGCGCTTCCAGCTCGTGTCGGCCCTTTGGCTGGGTGGAATTCTCACCCCGTATTAGAACGGGCGAAGGAACAAGGCAATTGGGGGGCCGGCACAGAGCTAGAGCACAGGTGGATCTCCGACCAACGGCGGCGAACTCTCACTTCGTCCAATCTCTAGTCCCGTTGCAGACCTTGGAGACAATGATAACCCCGTCCAAAACACGCATGACAGCTCAACGTCGCCTTGGCCGATGAAGCACCATCGGACCAGCCCAAATAAAGTGACCGGAGCCGTGCGTGATGTAACCTTGGCCCGTGGGGAAGATGGGCGGTTCCGCCGTCCTATGCTTGCAGATTGCAAGCCGATGGGGCAGTTGTGGCCGAAGGCGACTGTCAAACTAGTTAGTATCCAGATCATGGAGATTCGGCCATTTCTTTATGAATAATGCATCCCGCCATCCCATCAGACTTTTGTCTTCTCTTTCTGATCACCTCGTTCTCTACCTCCCTCACCGGCTTTCTGTATCCAAGGTCTCGCCCTACAAAGTCCGTGTGTAAGTAGCAAGGCGCCGAGAAGTCGAATCCCAACCATGGCTAGCAACCACGAGGACACCGCTGCTGAGTATGTCTCCTTTCACGAGCAAAGACTCAAAGTTGTAAAACTTTCCATCTGAATCTATGCTAAACATCATTCCCCCGCACAGACTCCACAGCGAATTCAACAACCAGGTACATCATGGGGAAACTCATGATCTCGCTGGCGGTTACATCACAGCCGACTCTGAAAAGAAGTCAGCCTTCTCTCCAGAGTCTATCGAGTCTGGCCCGACTCCGGATGGAGACGAGCCCAGTGACCATGAGAAGAAGACCCTGCGTCGTATCGGCGAGAACCTCCCCGCCGCTGCTTTCCTCATCGCCATCGTAGAACTCACAGAGCGCTTCGCCTACTATGGTGCCTCTGGTCTCTTCCAGAACTACATCAGCAATAGCAAGACTGATGCTTCCGATTCACCTGGTCTCGGCATGGGTGGTCAGGCAGCCACTGGTCTCAACCTGTTTTTCCAGTGGTTCTGCTATGGTACGTCGCCCTCGTGCATTCGCTGCTGTGTCTCGCATGCTAACAGAGTTGCCAGTTACGCCCATTCTTGGTGCCATCATCTCCGATCAATATCTCGGAAAGTACAAGACCATCATGCTCTTCTGTGTCGTTTACTGGGTTGGTCTTCTCATCCTCTGGGTGACCTCTCTACCTATCGCGTTGGAGCATGGTGCTGGTCTTGGTGGTTACATTGTTGCTATCATCGTCATTGGTGCTGGAACTGGTGGTATTAAGTCCAATATTGCTCCTTTGATTGCCGACCAGTACCAGCGCCGAGTCATGGCTATTCGCACCGAGAAGTCTGGCGAACGCGTCATCATCGACCCTGCCATCACCTACCAGCGAATTTACATGATTTTCTACTGGTGTATCAACCTGGGTTCCCTCTCACTCATTGCTACTCCCTTCATGGAGAAGTACTGTGGTTTCTGGACTGCTTTCCTCATGTGCTTCATCATGTTCAACTTCAGTATCGCCATCCTAATTCTTCGACGCAAGTCATACATTGTGCACCCCCCGCAGGGCTCTATCATCACCGATGCCTTCAAGGCTATTGGTATGATGATTGCCTCGCGTAACATGGATGCCGCCAAGCCCTCATGGCGTGCGGTCAACGGCAAGACCAGACAGGTTACCTGGAACGACCACTTCGTCGACGAACTGAAGCGTGCCATCCGTGCTTGCAAGGTCTTTGTCTTTTGTAAGCATGCACACTTTGTTGCTGCTGATAATTCCCAATAACTGACTTTGCAACTTATAGATCCCGTCTTCTGGGTTGGTTATGGTCAATTCTCAACCAACTTTGTCACCCAAGCTGGTCAAATGAACGGCCATGGCATGCCCAACGACTTCATGCAAAACTTCGATCCCATCTCCATTCTGATCTTCACTCCTCTTCTGGAAGCCGTTATCTACCCTTTCCTTCGCAAGGCTGGCCTGAACCTCCGTCCGATCACGCGTATTAGTCTGGGCTTCGTCTGGATCGCCCTGTGCCTTGCCTATGCTGCTATTGTGCAGCGATTGATCTACTCGGCCGGCCCCTGCTACGATGACCCGAAAAACTGCGCTGCTGCCCCGAATGGCGAGCCCAACAACGTCCACATTGCCATTCAGGCCCCCGCCTACATCTTCGTCGGTCTTGCCGAAATCTTCATCTCTGTCACTGGTCTAGAGTACGCTTATACCAAGGCCCCACCCTCCATGAAATCGTTCGTTCAGAGTTTGTACCTCTTCACCAACGCTTTCGGTTCAGCCCTGTCTGAGGCACTGGTCACTGTCTCCAAGGACCCGGATTTCATCTGGATGTACACCGGCGTGTCTGTCGCCAGCATCATCACTGCTGTCGTATTTTTCGCCCTTTTCCATCACTACGATGCACTTGAGGATGAGGCTTACGAGCTTGACCGTGACGCACCGGTCCTCCCTCCTCCCAAGGAGGTTGAGGCATTTGAGGAGCGTTAAGAGAGGAATTTCTTTGTATCAACACTGTAAATAACGTGCATGAAGCAATTAGAGTCAATTATAATGATGACATAAAATAAATTATCCAAATATATCCTAGTCCAATTATATCCCATACCGATGAAAATTGAAATTGCATAAGCACGCAGCATTCATAGATCTGCCAGATTCCTATACCCGAGATTCCCTTGCAGCAGCGGCACACTATCGAGCTTCTCGAAGGCTTCCATGCATGCATGCATGCAGCAGCAGCAGGGCTATCCCGGCACCTTCGCCACTACCGATAAGGTGGGCTGGCTAATCTGGCGGGGCTGCCGCGGCAGCAAAATCAAGGTCCCACCGTAAATTGTCCGTCGGGGGAAAAAAATTCATCAGCTTTTTATTATGCGGAGTGGCGAACTCTCATTATCACCGAATTTGCAATGACCATTCATAGTACCTCTAGGTAATTTATTACGTCGAAGTACCTAATCGAAAAGACATGGCAGACCCATGTATCTGTAGATAAGGTTAGAATGGCCACAGATTAGGAAGGGCAGGGTGTGTCCCGTCGCCAGTCTTCCAAGCATGACACCACCAAATTACATATTCGTGACACTCGCAAATTCGGTATTCACGCACAATCCTAGCTCCACATGCGTGAATAAAAATTTCGGCAAGGGGGAGGGGAGTGGGAGAATAAATCTCCAAAAAAAAAAATTACTATAGAGACTCGACAAAAAGTTATGACACCTGAGGGATTCGAACCCTCGCCTATTACTAGACCGCGAGGAGATTGTGTTCAGAAGCAAATGAGCTGGAGAACAGGACCTGAACACGGCGCCTTAGACCACTCGGCCAAAGTGCCTTGAATGAAGTTGTGGATTTCAAGCTTATATAGGTTTATAAAATATCATCCAAGAGAATGCGCCAGGAAACTCGTAATTCAAGACGACGTACCGTTTTTTTAGTGCATCTCAGGTCATGAGCAGTATGTTATGTTACGTTATGTCAGATAAGGCAATTGTTTTAATATTGTTGAATGTAAATGTGAATTTCAAGGGAGAGCTGCGTTGTTCGGTCATTGATGGAGGGTGGCTACCCTGCAGAGGAATAAACTTGAGTTTCGCTATCGGGGACGGAGATGCAAGAAATTCAATCTGCTTATCATGAAATTTCACTTGAGGTTAATATAATCGCTTGTTTCTTCTGTTTTTTTAATACATCTTGCGTCGTGGTGCTGTCAAATTACCACATTGATCAAGGCTCGGAGCTGTTTCATAATGCAAAGTAGGCTACCGTTGCATGAAAATCAAATGAGTGACTCTTACGGAATTGCTGGACCTATTTCATGCTTTTTGATTAGGAGTGTTATCTCTATAGCACATCTCTTGCCAGCACTAGTTACATATCCAATAATTCATCAGGTGAGGATACTCTTGTATATTCGTACAAGCCATAACCACCATACATCTATCTATAGTAAAGCCAACAGACGTCTTACACTGCAACAACACAATCCACAACACACTAATTCTTCTTCCAAACATCACTCCACCACTCCTTAAACCCATATGGCTTATGCCTCGTATTCTCATATATCCGCACGGGTTCTCCACCTCCCAAACTACCTATGATCCCACCCTTGAACGGAGACGGCTTGGACGACAACCCAGTCGTAGCCCTAGGCTGGGTCGCTCGGTCTTTGATCTCCTTTGCTAAAAGGGGTGCCACGTCTGCAAAGCAAGCTTCTAGCTCCCGCTTCAGAATGTAGTACGGCTTCTTAGCTAGTTCTGGCGCCATGAGGTTGTAGCTCCTGGTAATGCTGTTGAGGTTTTCAACAGAGAGTTTCAAGTACGCATGTTCCGCTTTTTCCCAGTCCGGGTCGCGGAACGGCAGTGGTAGTGGTGCTTCAGGATTTGCCAACGGGGCTGCAGGAGTAGTTGAAGTGGTGGCTTCTGCTTCTTCCACGACTGACGCCCCATTACCAGAATTGTTCGTCACACCAGAAAGCTTTTGAGGATTATGAAGTCTTTCAGCCGCCGCAAACTCTTCTGCCCTTGCCATCTTGTCCTCCAACATCCCCCCCTTTGCCGCAATCATTCTTGAAGCGTGGCGTTTCCAGGCACTTCTTAGCTGTGACCGGAAAGCATTTGCAGCCTTGACAAGATCCTGCTGTTTCTCAATCCAGGGTGGGACAATATCTTGGCGCTGAATGATTCTGTTCATGAGGTACTCGGTGGTGTCAACAAAGGGATTGCTCGCATTGTGATCCCTTTCCAAGGCTTTGCCACGGGGCAGATCTTTAAACTGCCCTCTGGCAATAGCCTCTTCAACCCGCTCATTCGCCAATGCGGCGAGTCCCGATATCGTTGTCGGCACCGGCCTCGCAGCCGGCTCAAATCTCGAACGAAACTCCTTCTTAAGCTCTTCCCTTTCCTTGTCGCTCAAGCCTTTGTCCTGTTTCAACCCCATACTGGCATAAAGTGAGGCTCTATCACGAGCAGAAGCAACCTTTTGACCAGGGCTTATAGCAGGCATTCGCTTAATGCGGGTATCGACAGCAGGAGGCTGGTATTTACCTCGCATCTTTGGACTCAGGGGTTTCTTTGCATCATCGAGCATTCTCAATACTGCATCAGGCATGGTCTCTTCTCCGCTCCATGGCTGCGCAGTGGCAATATGTTTTGTACCATCACCAGCTACTGGGGTGAGATCCTTTTCTGCAAAAGCACTGGAATACTCTTGTTTAAAATTTGCATCCGCAATCTTGTCTAGCAACTTTTCTTTTAATTCTTCTGAGAAGCCGGCATCCTGGACGGACCGCTTGCCTGCAGCTCCACCGGTAAACAGCGCCTCCTCTGTAGCCTCTTGCAGTCTGCGCGACATTGCTCCGGGTTCTGATGTTCCTTGAGACATCTTGATTTCTGGATCTGATTCTTCACGGGGTGCTTTTTCAGGTTCAACATCAGCTTTTGGCCGACTGGATTGTGAGGCAAATTGACGGACATTTGACCGTCGCAAATGGGTCGATGCTCGCTGGCATTGGCACACAAGCTGCGTTTTAAAAGACATATTAGGAGTATATGGATATCTAAAGCATAAATTTGATGAGGTAGATGATATACAATGAGAGCACCTGCCAAACTCTCGCAATTTTGATGGAAATGATTGAACGCATTTCACTTCGTCACCATTCGGATACTGCAGTTGTCAGGGTAAACGGCCGATTAGTCAGCAGCTATACTCCAGCTCCCTCCCCTAATAAATCATTTATGAGGATGATTGTGTAGAACGAAAAAAAAGAGATAATTTCATGCAAATAAGTGAATCGTATGAAAAAATTCATCTCGATTCGTTAGTGTCATTTCTGTTCAATAAGGGGGTATCGATCTAGCCCGCCAACTGCGAGACAAGGCGCTGGATATAAATAACGGCCACCTATCTGGATGTTATTCCTTTTTTTTTTTTTTTTTTTTTTTTTAAATTTCTCTCCTAAAGAGTTTATTTACGAGCTTCTACGTCCGTAAGGTTCGAACGGGAACACTGCTGATATGGCTGACGCAAGGATGAAAATTCCTGCACAGACATACAAAGGTGCAGATGTTTGTGTATTCGCAAATGTCGCTACAAGTGCCGAGACGATGCCCATGAAACGGTTGAAAGCCACTGCAATGCCATTTCCAGTACCACGATGGGCGCTAGGAAGAACCTCAGGTGTATAGGCGTAAAGAGTACCATAGTAGATGTTGAGAAAACATCCAATCAAGCAGGTGAAGGCCGTGTCTTGTGCAGCTGTCTGGACAGCTGTGTAGGCGAAGAAGAAAGCCATTGTAATGAGCGCACCGATAGACATGGTATACTTGCGACCAAGTAGTTTTGTGTTGCACATAAACCCTGCAATAATTGGGCCTGGAATGCCACAGATTTGGGTTACGCAATAGTTGCGCCACGTTTCGAACGTTGTACGATGGAAGGCTTTCCCATGGTTGGCGAGATAAGTACTAGCATAATGTTAGGGAGAGTTTATTCGTATATGTATAAGAAAACTTGTCCAAGGGGAGTAGAACTAATGAAGGACAGCCCACATACGGAAGAAAGACGTAAAACAAGGGGTACGCCAGACCAATAAGAGTCCAAGATAACCAGATCAGAACTGTAGAAATGGCCATCTTCTTATTGACAAAGAGTCCCGAAAAGTGACTGCGCGTTTCGGAGAGAGAAAATCGATTGTTATTATGAGCGAACTTGCTTTGGCCACAGGCCTGGAGTTTCTCTAGAGTTAATGAGCATGGGCGGTTATACTTATTGGCAAGAAACTGGAAAGTCTCCACCACCTTGGCATCTTCTCCAGCTCCCAGAAGATATTTGGGTGTCTCTTTCAATCTCACAATTGTGATTCGAGCAATAGACATGGCGAAGACCAGAGCACCTCCGGTGAAGAGGACATATCGCCAACCCCAATTATTAGCTTTGGTGCAGCTTTCGACACTCGTGCAATTCCACTTTCCCGGAGCCATGAATCCCCATGCAATGAAACCAGTAATGGCCTGGCCGACACTCCACCATGCGGCGAGGAAGGTTAAAACCCACTGCTTGTTACCGGGAAGATATTCAAGAAAGACAGTGGTATCCAAGATAAGGTTGCCTCCTCCCCCAAACCCAAGGAGAGCGATAAAGAAGGCGAGGCTTGGCCAATTTGGCATGGCACCAGCAACAATGCAGCTCACGGAGCAAATGAAGAGCGAGATGTTAAAAGCATATTTGCGACCGATAACGTCGGCACTGAAGCCCCAGAAAAGGGCTCCAGATAACATGCCGATATATACAGCAACAGTGAGAGCATTTGAATACCCGATCTGGCCGAATTCGAGAAAGGCTTGAGTAGCGACGATTGATTGGAACAGAAGAATCATGGAATCAACGGCATAGCTATGTCATGTGAATGTTAGCTCTTGCAGTATTCCATGTAGCGGGCATGAGGAACGAAGAACGTGAAGGGAGGAAGATTTCTAGTCCTAACTGTTAGAGCGGGGTTGGCAACTAACCCAAAACCATTGAGAAAGAATAGTTTGGTATGGTATCCAGTCCATCCAATCTCGTCAATTGACTTCCATCGAGTGTCAGCTCAGTCGTTCTATGGGGGAACGGCGGGTCTGTGTCTTGACCGTCATCGTGACGGGGACTGTGGTCTTGGCTCGATGTAAGCCTTCACGATTGACTCACGTTATTCACCAGATGCATCTTCAAGTTCATGACCGGATCAGGATCCTCAAGGGCAAGAATGTCGGAACCGCTGTGAAGTGATGCCACATCACCATTCCTCACATCATTAGGGAGCATTAAGCTATTTTCGAGACCACCCTCAAGTTTCTTCTCCATCATACTGGGGTCCATTGGGGACGTATCCGGGCTGTTGGAAGGATTCATGACTGTGACACGACGACTGTTCACGACTTGACTCGGAGTGACTGATGTGTTTGTCGTGAATCTGCTTGGACTGAGTAAACTTGGCTCATTGAAAATAGAGAGGATGGTGCGATCTAATTCAGCACTGGGTTTTAAACTAGTTGTTGTAATTTTAGACTTGATTTGAACAATAGCGGTAATATACTTGGATGGGAGACCGTCGCGAAAAGTTGGCAGTCGAATTGTCAACTACAGTGCGCAACTTTGAGAGCAACCGAGCGGTTTCTGTGGTTACACCACGGTTGAGATGGAGGAGGAGATAATGAACACAAAAGCGAAACTTCTAGAAAAAAAAAAGCGATGATGGTCTCTGCAAGCAACTTAAGTTCGGTTAAGGATATAAAAACCAGGAGTAGCAAGAGAAGAGGAAGCGATTGTGAGAAACAGCAAGCGAGACCCAACAATCCTTCTTTCTACAGATGAGAACGAATCATGGAGAAAGTGAGAAGGAGGAGGGCTGTATATACATGACGGCGGGATTGAAAGCGCCGCTACGCAACTGAATGAGACACACGTCTAGTAGCTGAGGCACCAGCTGCCATGGCCCAAGATGGCAAAAGGCCATGCGAAGATCTTGTCTCAAACTGTTGTCTGCGAGTGTTTTTTTCTTGCGAGAGGCCGTGAGGTTAGTGGCGCCCACCGTCTAGTCTAGGATCCGTCAAATACAACAAGGAGGACTCCCAGTCCATCCATCAATCATGGGGGCCACATTGCGGTGGGACGCCCATTTCCCTAGGGGAGCACTCAGTGAAGGTTTCGGCCGCTTTGTCTAGAGACGAGACGATGAACAAGAGCGCGAGCGAGATAATTGAGCTGTGAGACGTTGGGGGTGGGGCTTCGCTGGTCGCGTCGTTGGAGCTTGCAGGAAGATGCCCCCCCGTGCCCTCTGATGATGCTTCTGATAGGCTCACCTCATGATCTTTGGCATGGTGTATTCGGCGAATAGAGGGATTGTCGTACAGGGAAGTTTTGTACCAACCGCAGCTATATTTTCAAAAAAAGTATTTTATCTTTGTACAATAGCCTGTTACACACATGCGATCAACCACTGTTCTTTAGCATGACGATGCTAAGGATCCATTGAGTGTTAAGTGAATTCCGGCCCAACACGCCAGCAATCGACCAGGTAGTCCACCATATACCCATTGCTGCGTAATTGCTAAGCGAGGAGCATCAATTGCGGTAGCAGCACATATATGGCCTCACGCCGATGACGCCGTTGACGTCGTTCCCTCTGCAGCAGTGGGGGCCACTTGGGATTGATCTGTTGTATACATGTATGTATGTATATTCTTGTCTGCATCTTCCCAGTCGGCCCCAGCCGCCATGCGTTCAAAAGCCATCCTTCGCTGAGGTATGCTCCTTAGCCGCCTAATAAGCTATAAATATAACGGGCTCTGCCGAATATTACAGCCTTGCTATGCGAGACATCCGTCACTCAGCGAACGTCCAATTGAGCAGGCCCAAATCTCCCCAATGGAAATCTCGGTGGCTGCCGAGAAACTTAGATAGTGGGAGGAGTGGCTGGAATAAGCAGGAATCTCTCTCAATCGTTTCGTGATTCGTTTCAAGGATTTGACCTGTCCATCTAGAGATGGGCAGAGACGCTTTCTCCCATATGAAGTCTGTATAGCAGCTCTTCTAGTCTACCTATTTACTAACCTCTTACATCCCACAGGCTTCAAGCGTTGAAACAAAAACTCCAATTTATGGCCATCTATGTACGTGAAGGTCGTTGGTCCCTTGTGTAGTATTAATATAAGGCTTTTATTCCATACCCAACACCCCTAACATTATCCTACCATTGCTTTGAGTAAGAAGCTTGTATACTATTTTTGCTTCCGTAAACACCAGAACACCACCCACTTCATCTACCGATACCTGACACGAGCAATTCAATGGCAACAATCGGCTCTTTCAGTGGTGTGACGCCACTATTGTGCCAAATCTAAGAAACTGTATGCTCAGAAAAATGCCAATGCTCGATATACGGCCCGCTCATTTTGAACTCCCAATACCGTTCTGTCGTGGATGTCGATGCGTTTAAAGCGTCCATAGCGTATCTCATTAAAGTTCGACCAGTCGCTGGCTGTGTTTTCCTATATACGTCCTCCTTCAACGACTTCGCGCTCTAGAATTTCTATCTCTCCATATTCACCAGTTCGCCGCCGTTCCATAACCCATCGTGTTTCGCCGCTTTCTTCCTCTTTCATATATGATATGCTGTCAGACGACCCTTTCTGCCGTTGATGACCTTTATTCGCGCGTTGATACGATGCAGCTGAGACGGTACCGTCTTGCCCGCTAGGATCGTTGGAACCTGCCACGAATCCTGTAGAAGCAGGCATGTTTTGCAAGTCGTTTGAAGAAGGGTTTCCACCCCAAACATGGCTGGGCCATGACTCAGCAGGCGGAACATTGGCAACCGCTGGCATCGCAAAGGTCATAGTTGGACTTCCGGGAGCGCTACCTGCATCAGAGTCTCGGCTGACAACAGAAAAGACAGAGTTCTTCCTAGTATGTCCAGAATTCGAAGAGGGAAAGGCATTGCTGAAACTGGTCGCTCTCGGTGAGCCCGGTGTATCTCCCCTTTCAGACCTTGGTGAACCGTCCTTGCTAGACGCAAGACTGGCTTGAGAACCTCCCCAGGCCCTTGAACGTAAACGAAGCAGAGCCGAGAGCGTCATTTGATCATCCCCACGATCTGCCATCATAGCAAGCTGAGCCAGCCCAGGACTTTGGACGGACGGCGTGCCACTTATCGGGGGGATGCCAAGGCTCATAATGGAATTTCGATTGGAATATTCCGACCGCTCCGTGATAGGTGTCAGATTAGGCTCTCGGGATACTACGTGTCCGCTGGTGCTGCGGTTCAATCCATTTGCTCCCTTGGGCCCAAAGAAACCACCGTTGGCATACCCGTAGCTTTCCGTACCTGGATCGTATTGAGGGCCATGCTGGTTTATTGGACCAGCATAGAACCCAAATTCTTGGCCATACCACCCATCCGAATCATTGGCTAAAGCGCTAGCATTCGCTTCTGCAATGATTGCATCGTCATCTGCTTCGAAATCGTCCATGTCATCGTATGAATACCCATAGTCATAGTCATAGTCGTTATTCATATTATTTTCATGCACATCCGATGCAGTTTTGTGGACGAACGACTCGCTTTGTTCTCCTTGATTGTTTTGTGATAGCGATGGGCTCCATTGGAATTTGCCTGAATCTGCGGCATCATTAGCGGCAGCTGCAAGAGCAGCCTGGTAAGCAGCTACAGCACCACCGCTATATGTAGTCGGCTGAGGCGAGACAATGCTGTTCTCTGTCGGCAAGGGTGCCATCTCCGGGACTTTGACAGTTTCACAATTAGAAGAATGCTCAGCATCAACGCTCAGGGATGTGTGGGCAGTTGATTGAGACGCGCCTGACAGTGCCGAAGCCCCTGACATTATGTCGGATTCTCTCTTGACTGACGGCTGATGAGACTCTTTTCGCATAGATTTAGCCATTGCAAATGCGCCAGGCACAGGTCTCCCAAATTGATCTGTGTCATCATTATCAAATATTGATTCGTCGAATGGGACTCCATCAATATCAGGAGGGGCGGCCAAATCTTCAGCAAATTCATCCTCAAAACCAGTTACGCCATCATCAAAGTAGAGATCATCCCCGCCCATGGCGTGGGATGTCGTAGTTGGTGATGGCGGAGAGGCTAGCTCATTGCCCGCACCGGATGCTTTGGAGGAATTCACCATATCCATGTTTTGAATGCCAAGGCCAGAAACTTGGGTATCTGCCTCATAATTCAAGGACGAAGCATTGGGTTCCGAGGGTGACTGAAGCATGGCCAGATTTGGGGTTTCTTTGGTCATAGCGAATCCAATAATTTTGCCTTCGGCATCCCTTGGCGTTGCCAGTGAATCTCCGGCCTGTGGACTTGTAAGTGATGATGCGGGATTGGACCGTTGAAATACAAAACCCGCAAAATTCTCTTGGTCATTATCTGGATCTGCCTCGTCTCCAATTACTTGGTCGTCTCCGTAGTTGTCCTCATAGTTGCCATTGAGATGCTGGTCATCAAGGTATTGGCCATCTAGGTATGAATCTTCGTCAAAATCTGCATTCACGCCAGGAATTCTCTCTTCCAGTCCGTCGTCGTCCATCATAGCGTCATAGTCAAAGGCATCTTCGTCAAAATCATCAAAGCGAGGGTCTCCCGAATCATCCATCGTAGTCTTTTTATCCAATTCCCGCTGTCTGTGTCTTTCCTCGAGTATCTTCTCTTGCTTAGCTGCCCCGATCATATCAAAACTAAAGCGTGATGAAGTACTCTTCATGTGCTTGGGAATAGATGAAAGCGAGACATTCCTTGAGCGGCTTATTCGCGCAGATCCTATGGACCGTGAGAGAATTTCTGTTTCCTGAGCAGTCATTCGTGAAGCTGTTGATTCGGAGGCTTGCAAAGCAGAGTCGGAAGCCTCATCCTTTGGCGGCACAGGTGGCGCATTATGATCTCCAAGCGGCCCTATCTGGTCCGCTGAAAACGAATCCGTCTTGGCCGACGATATACTTGATGATTGAACAATAGGCTGCGAAGACTTATTCACAGATTCGGTCCGAGCCGGGTCCGACACACTACTCATATGTCGATGCGGGTTCCTTTGCCTCGTTTCATCTCGATTTTCCAACACCGGGCTAGGTCCAACACCTGGCTCAGCAGCCAAATTTGAACGAGAAGCTGACCTAATAGCAACAGTATCATTGGCAGGGCCATTAGTACGGTGTCTCGGGGCACTGAAGTCATGAACTCTAGTACCCCTGATTCGAGGATCGTAGCTGGGTTCCTCAAGGTTGCTGTTGAGTGGATTGGGCAAAATGCTGGGAGGTATTTGATTAGCTTTCCTCCTCAGCAATAATGTCGACATTGGGTTTTTGAGGAACGGCAAAGTCCTCTTTCCTCTTTGAGGCTCGACAACAGGAATATTATTCGAAATTGGGAGTGGTTCGCTAATTTGGCGAGTTGCGAAGTGAAGCTGACTCGACGTCGCAAACGAAGTGAGCTGCCGATTAGTGACCCCGATGGAGGTCTGCGACTTGGCATTGCCTGATGATTGAGAAGAGACTTTCAGGGCCGGGTCGGCGTTCAACGAAATCGGCGACGACAGCTGAGCTCGAGACTGTGTATCATGACGACCTGCATGGTTGACATGGTCACCTTGATAGACTTCAGCACCGCGTTGATAATTCCGCAGAGCAACTCCACCAATGAACCCAGAATCAGTGTCATAGTTAGATCGCGACGTCTGCTGTTGCAGTCGGCTCTCCAGTTGTAAGGATATATCGGCATCGAGTCGTTCGTCGGGACGTGGGTCAAGCCCGGTTGACGTCACACGCGGTATCGGTGGTAATGTCGGAGGTAGAGAAGATGAAGCGGAGGTAGGCCATTGTGTATCCTGTGGGGATATCGCATCTGATGTGATGGGAGATTGATGGTTGCTGAAAGAGGACGGAGAGCCTTGGTCCGGCGCTGGAGAGGTTGGATTCGATGTCCCTCGCCGGTGGAAGCGCAGGTGGGAGAGCATGCCGTGCTGCAGGCCTGCAGAAACTCCGCATGAGATGCCTCTAGGCAATTTCTGACAGAGTCGTACAGGCGTTCTCGAGAGACGCAAGGGATCTGCGATTGATGAGGGGCTGAAGCAATGCTGTCGCGATCATAGCTCGCGGTGCCAGGATTTGTACATTGTTGACGATTACGAGGAGGGGCAGTCAGTCAGTGTGGCGAGTACTGAGCAACGGAAGCCAGCCCAAATGCAGAGGTATGTGGACACGATGAAAATTATGGCTGGGAAAAAGGACTCAGTGATATCCAAAGAAGGGGAAGAGACCAGCGACACAAATTGCTGGGGTTTTCTTTTAACTTTTTTAATTTTTGTTTTGGTAGGGATGAGAGATCGAAATTCGAGATCACTGTGGGAGATGGCATACTGATCCCTTGGCGCCATAACGACGGACGAGCCCCGTAAATAAATATCCCGCTTAGAGCAGGTCCCTGATGGTTGCAGATTCAACACCTCCCACGACCCTTGTTGAAGTGTCCTCCATTTGCGACACAGAATCTGTACAAGCCATGCAGGTGCATGATGGATCGCTTTCAGGCAGTTAAACCCGTGTATCCAGCGAGGTTAACGAGCGGGCGCATCTGTATAGTTCAAATACATGCTATAGCTAGATGAGGGATGTGAGAGATACCTGGGGTCCAACCTTTGCATCTTCCCTCCCCAACCAACCCCCCCCCCCTTCTCTCTATGGGATGCTGATGTAGACATCTCCAGTTTTATTCGAAACCTATCCCTAATCATCTACTTGAGGCATAAGCATCGCTATTCAGGGCTCCAATAGACTGTAGAAAGAGCCCAGTAATTGCATTGACGCCCTCATGTGATATATACGTGCACAGCCCTGAGAGCTTTCTCTAGGGTCGGTCCACCACCTCCCAGTGGAGATATTAGTGAGGATTCCTAGTGGCAGAGTACATGTGACCCAGAAACATCGCCAAGCCCTATCGGCGGCCGCTACCGAACCTGAGACACGTTTTCGTCATCTCTCGCACATCGTCGCGACGTTTCAATCTGGATGCATTCCCGAGGCAAAGTGTCTAGGGCAGGTTGGCTACTGTGATGATGAAGTCGTCGAATATTTACCAAGTCATATGGTAATACACCGTATTTTCGCAGCAGGGACGAATGTCCAGTTCTGTTTTAGGCGTGCTTATTATAGCCTATTTCTGTTGATAGAGTCAGCCCCGGGCCCCCGGGTGAGAGTCCCCGTGATGTGAGAGATGTTAAAGGGTCAGCAGCAAGACTGTCTCGTGTAAACGATCTGTCAATTGCGAGAGTATATACACGGACATAGAAGGCTGCGAAGGTCATTCATTGTCTGCTGGTTCAATGGTACTTCATGACAAGAGTGCCAATGTTCATTCGTATAAGTGCCTACCAACTACCTAGTTGCGAAAGCCGTGTCATGTGGTTGACGACTTAGCTGACCACGCGCACTCGGGCTTTGTACTTCCAGGTTGTAACGCGGCCACTTGTCACAAACAGTATCAGCCAAGGGCTTACGATCGAGATAATGAGCATATAAGCCTAGGCTAAGCCCTACACAAATGAGTGCTGCTTCTCTTTTTGCTGTGAGACCAGTAATCAAATAAGAGAATCTGCAGAAGCGGCAGCAAGGGTAGCTTATGTGCAACCAATATCTCTAGTTACTATAGTTGCTTGTTTGTTTATCACATCCAAATACGTAGACTATTCTGACTTCTTCGGCGTTCTTTGCATATACCTACCTTACCTACCTAGGTAGGTAATTATATAGTGTCCCCACCTTCCGCTTCCCTTCTCCCCCATAATCTCCTCTTCCCGCTCTTGGCCCTCTGGGTGCATACTCATCCAGATCTATACCTAGCACCCGCACGACTTCAAACCCGGCTTTTTTGTATGCTTAATATGCCTGATGCGATGAATGCACCCATATTGAATGGCCTAGTTTATCGGTAATTTTATTACCGTGCTGCAAGAGTGCGCTGCCTACGCCCCGAGACTGGTGCGAGGGCGACACAATAAGACCGTTGATGAACATGCAAGGCGTGTCTGAAGGAATCTGGTTATCTACTCAGTCCTGGATATCAGCGTGTTCGAGAGCATGAAGACGATCTATGGAGTTTAGTTCCTTTGTCTCCCCATAGTCTCTTTGTTCATTTCCCGTCACATTGGTAGATTCTGTTACAGGCTCTTCCTCTATTGGCTTATCGTCTTCAGGTCCATCCGTAGGGACCACTTTCTGATCCACGCCTCGGAAAACCCAGCTTGCATGCCCAAAGATGTCGCTCGTTTCTTCGTCCGTAGCCTTGACATAGATGTGCGATGTCCGGCCAAGCCCCTCAAGGAATCCCTTGTAAGACATGGTGTACATGTCATATGACTTCTGACCGAGCTGCTTGACAATGGTATGTGGGTCGATTGAAAAGGCAGAGGCGACATGCTGGGAGCAGATAGGAATGTCGGCCTACAGGAGGGGCTGTATAGAAACGGAGATGCGCCTGCTGAAAGATATCCATGGCGTTCAAGAGACTACCTAGACACACTGTCCACTGTTGACCACCACCGTGGCTATTGAAGCAGGGTTGATCTTGTGGGGGAGAGACTTGTAAGGAATGTCTCTAAAACTTTCCTCTCATTTGACCGTTTAGAAAGCGGGGGTGGAATTTTCTTGGACAGGATGGTCGTTGACAATGGATGGTTTGCCCAATTTCAGGCAGCTACCCTACTAGGTAGGTACAGAAAACCTGGTGAGAGGAGATCTCCCAGTAACCCCCTACCACCACAACCCACAGCACACATCCTGCAATTCAATACGAACGAGCCTCACGCACCTCCGAAGACTGGTGACGGAGATCATTTGCAGCGTCTCCCCTCCATTGGTAGTGGCGTTTATGATATCACGTAGTTATTAGTGTGTATACGTAACCAGCCCGAACTAGAGCCTTGACTACGCACGCATCTGTACTCGGACTGTTTCAGCTGTTCCAAAGCTCGGAGCCAGCCACTGTCGGGGCATGGACATGTGGGGAGAAAGGCACCTTGGAGGCTTAAACCGTTGGCCATCTTTGGCAGCGGCCAGTAGCGCCTAGTACGTGCGACTCTGGACGGTTAGGTAATTCCGTCTTGGCGCAGCACTGGAGGCGCTCCGCCGTTCCGCCCGCCCTGCAGCTGTTATTAGGGGATGGCCATAACCGCGCTCAACAAACAATTCTCACTGGCCCTCCTCTAAGAAAGACCTGTCGGTGTATTCTCCCTTCCATTTTCCGTCCATTAGGCCTCTCCTTATACATACCTTACGCCCATCAATCTCTACATAACATCTCAATCATCTATATTTATTTTATTTTATTTTTTATCTCCCTGCTTTCTTCGCATTCTCTTCCTCGATACCAGACCTGGGTACTCCTTGCTCAACAGATCGCGGTTGTAGTATGAAATCGCTTTGAGGCGGTTCTTCGCTATTCGACTTTTGCTGGATTTGGACTCGTCAGCTGAGTCGGCGGCAGAAGCAGTATGGTCAATTCTATGCGACTGACAACCTTGCCATCGGACTATGAAGGCATTAAAGAGGGATCATCGCAATGGAGTCATCGAGTCAAGGCGCTACTTGTTGTCTGCTCGCATCGCATGTGGCGGGGCGGCCCCCGTTCTATGCTGCAGATCGCCGTTATCGCCCTTACCCTCATCATAATGTTTTATATAGTCCCTTTGCGATTTGGCGATAGTTACCAGAAACTCACCACTTGGTCGGCACCACAGCCTACCATCACCAATGACGTCCGAATTGTGGTTTTCGGGTCGCAGGATGTACTGGGCAGTGCACCAGACGCCAACCATGCGAGGACAACATGGCCTGAGCAGCTGTGCAAGCAGGTGAGCTACCGTACTGTAGGACATTTTCCTTGGTCCGTCAAAGGCTGATATATGTTCATTTAGCTGCATTGCTCCTCCGTCCACTCTCTAATCCCCCCCATCGACTCTCATCCTGGTTTGATATCGAACGAGATATATCGCAAAGAATTAGATGCCATGAATCAGCTCACCGAACTCGCAAACATCACCGCTCAACCGGCCAGCGATTACGTCTTCATCCGAGAACAATATCCAGTACCGCAAGATACCCCCGACTTGGAAGCACAAGTGAAGAAATTTCTTGCTATGCCTCCCTCGCAAATCATAGCCCGTGAGACATTGTGGGTTTTCACGTTTGGCACCTGGGAGGTTTGGAATTTGGCAGCAATGCCACGACAGACTGGCGAGAACCTCATTGCCGCTTCCGTCGCCCAGCTCTTTTCGCAGATTGAACTGCTTTATCGAAAGTCCCTAAATCCCAAATCCATCGCCTTCTCCGATTTTTGGTCCAATGCGACCAAGGAAGAGATCAAATTGTTGACTGCGCCTGGAGCGAATGGTAAACTGGATGAACGCAGGGTGGAAAGTTTCCGTGTGGTAATCCCACAACTTCTCGATATCTCTCTGACGCCTGGTTGGCAGAACAGGCCTCTGCCGTCAATGCCACAATCAAGAGGCGTGCAGCTGCGCAATGCTGCCTTCCTGACCCAAAAGTGGAACGAGGAGGTCTCCAAGCGCCTGCACGACTGGAGAAGACTGGGCATCTCCAAGCCTGAGGGAATAGAGGAGGAAGACGTTGATATAGCTATCGAAATTCCAAAGGTGGACTCATTGCTCCAGTACCTTCCGGAAGTTATCCGGCCCAATCAAAAGCAATCTTTGAACAGCACTGCAGATGAAGATATTGTTTATGCGCCATTTCCACGGAGAGCTGGGCTTCAGTCGTATCTGGCAGTTAGTGTCGTCGAAGCCATGACAGAGGAAGAGATGCGGCGTTCTGGTCTGAAGGACGGTCGTGGCCGAGGCACGATGTCCGACCATGGTGCAATGCGATTTTTCGACGTCTGGAACCCTTGTGTTGCAGGTAGCAGATCGATTGTTGGTATTGAAACTCCTGCAACTTCCGACGTTTGTGATGTGCCGAACAATCATTTGTTTTATGACCGATTCACTTTAGCAGAGCGAGCCATTGAACAGCTTGCTAAGAAGGCGGCCGACGCAGTGAAAGAACAACTTTTTCTCAGCTAATGTCAAGTACATATTTTCCGAAAAAGACTCGCAAGCCGCAAGACACAGGCTGGCTTTCCAGCGCGCAAAATACGGACTTGAAGTTGTTAGATCAATACGCACGAATTTAGTGTAAATGGAGCATTGTATTTGTTGTCATGAACTGGATGGAATCATGTACTGATTAGAAAATGGGCGTTTTGGTCTCCGTGACGATATTCGGGATATGGGAATGGTTTGGACATTATATGCGCATGTTGATGTAAGCGGCATAATTACAGAATATTTTTATATTGGATAAGCGCATCACTTCACATAGCTTTATGGATATTAAGGAACCAATTGTTTCTCTAGAATATATCTACGGCTATGGAATTAGCGATCCTGTATATATCATACACTATCACTGTTTAAGTCTACGTTGTACGAATGTGAGTCAAATTTTAACTGCAAATGAAGAGATCCCTCATCAATTTGTATATTGCCGAATGAGCTGTGCGCACAATATCATAAATGTATTCATAAAAGTATCCGTCAAAGTAATTCCATCATGCAAACTATATAACCAAGTGTCATCAGGAGAAAATGTCAAGAAACATTATTAAAACATTGAACTGTGATATCCAAAGCCAAACCCGACCCAAGTCACCAATATCTTACAACCAAAACGTAGAACATCGTTTTAAAAAAACGCAACATGATACACACACCACGCATTATTTGAGGAATTGCGAGGCAAAGTTAATGCGAGTGCTTCCTAACGAAATCTTTGACAACATGTTCACACTCGCGCGGATCTTCAAACACATGCCAGGCATTCTTAGGAATACCTTTGAAGGCTTTCTCAAACCTCTCCGGTTCGTTCTTCTCGCGGAGACCGAAAGCAGCAGATTCAGTATCTTTGCGGATGAGAATAAGTCTTATCCAGCCAGGGAATGTTCGGTATCTGTTGTCTGGGTTAGTTCTCGCTACGGATATTTGAGGTTGCATCAGTGGGCCTTACATCTCTCCGTACGCCTCTGGATCAGACTGTGTAGAGTCTCCAAATACAATTAATTTTCTTTTCGGTAGCCACGAGTTTATCTTTTTCATCCGATCCACCTTGTACTCTTCAGTGCCTAATGTCAGCGCTGAAAGGAGACCTGAAATGGTCTTCCAGCTTGAGTCTCTGAGAATGAAGGTGCCTTTTGGATAGTATGTGTCGCGGAATTCCTTTAGGAACGGATAAAGATTGTAAGGAGATGCGGAGAGGTAAAACCATGGTGTATCCTTTGGTAAGAAGTCTTGGATATCGGCGTAGAGCTTTGGCATTCCTGGGACTGGTCTAGGCGGATTCACGAATGTTTCCCGAAGGATGCCAACAGGGTCAGTCGTTGTGGTAACCTTAATGGTGTCGTCAATATCTGAGATAGGTCAGTCTTACATCGTATACTAAGAGGATTAATAAGGTTCTCACCAGAAATGATTCCCCACCCTTCGGGTCCAGCGTAAAAAGTATCCATAGTTAAGATACCCTTAACACCATCAGAAACACTAGCAGTCGACTTTACAAACGTGCCTTCACGGCTGTGGGGGAGATTCGGCATATTTGTTGATATGCCATTGAAACCCGTGGGGCCAAGTCGTATAGAGGTATGATGGTGCCTTGATGTGACGGTTCGAGCAGGTCGCACATCCCACATGAATGGCATTAGCCGCTGCTCGATAGTATCGCGCTCCTCCGCATCATCAGCTAGGCCAACTGCCCTGGCGACTCCTGAAACCATATCGACGACTTTACATTTTGCTTCATTCTCGAAAACAGCTGTGATAAATTCAGCTTGCCATGGCTTGTCGTCGTCGCTTCTAAAGGCAGTGTTATCAAACAGCCAGACTACATCGCCTTCCACGACAGGTCGCCCAAACGGATTATAGGTGCTGATGAAATTGAGAACCCTAGAGGCAGACAGTTGGTATGACGGAGATGCTTTTGGATCTGGGAGGCTCGACTCCACATCCTCGAATTTTCCCTCTCGTCGAGTTCGCAGCTGCATTGCGCTGGCGATTTTGGACGGTACAAAGTCCCAGTCTTGATCGTCCATCTCGTCGAACTGAATGATCTCAGGTGGGGACTCTTTTTTACAATGATCCTCAGCAACGTCAGTGACTCAGCCGTCAGAAGACTTTGGGGGACACCGCGCTAAATTTGGATTGTATTGGAATAGTGTAATAGGCAGCAGAGTCAGCAGGCTTCGTAGAAGGATGATCTCGTGGTCTTGGCAGGTTGTCAAACAGATAGCAACCTTGGGACTGGCGAGGCTCAGGCTGAATAGTCAAACTTGACTCGTATTTAAATCACTTGACTTGGAAAATGAAGCAATTTAAGGTGCGAATGTGTCCCTGATGGATGGCGGGGGTTTGGCGCCTCCATGGCAAGCCCCGTGATCAACATTTCAGATAGTCCAATTGGGAGGCGTGACAGCAACATGACGATCTCCAACTGCTACAAATGGTATGAAGGAATAAGCTTCGAAGATCTAGCCAGCACTTGGCCCAAAGGTGGTATTGTGTTGGCCGCCTTGGGGCTGAGCTGAGCCAAGCAAGTTTGAGCCTGGGCGCCGATCGATTGGATATGCGCGTCGCTCAACCCCAATAAGGCTGCATTTCTCATTGCAACACTGGGGCCAGGTGCTGGAGAGTAACCCCTTCATTTATGTACTGCACAGCCACAGGCCACTGTGCTCTAGGACTCGGGCGCCTAGATAGTAGGCCTCCTTGGCCAACGACCGCAAGGTTCACTGAATGGGCGTTCTTGGCGGGCTCATCTGGCTCGTTACCTTGAGGCCAGGAGGTTCGTTAGCACAAGTTCGTGAAGAGGCAGTGGGTGGTGGGGCTGCCTACACAAGAAATGCTCCTTATCTGGGATGGAAATGTTGGCCAGTTCCTGATAACTGGTGATTTTGCAAGGTTCTGTTTGCGTTTACCATTATCAGGGACCTCAAATCGCTAATCAGAAGCATCTAAATTCATATACAGACTAACTAGTCGCTTAAGACTTCAATCCTCTCTAAGATCTATGACTTTTACTCTTCAAATCTTTGAAATTCATCTAGCAGTTCCATTCGCATAATACGTTAGACACCACTTGTTCATTCCGACCTCGGCTAGTATAAAGCTCTCTCGCACTGTCGTCTCTGATAACTTTCACTGAGCTTCTTTTTATTATAGCATGAATCATTTGTAATGGACGGGGAATAGTAGAGCGAATCTGCCTCTCACCACTCGCGGGAATTTGAGTAGGTCGTGTTGTTTTAAGTAGGTAGTTGTAGACACGCCAGGAAACTGGGGGCCCCTGTGGTGTAACAATGGATATGGCAGTGAACTGACTTCCCGACAACATCATTACAACTTCAGGCTTTGACAGTTCAGCTATTATGTTCCGGAAAAGACAATAGCGCTCAACTGAGAAAGCTATGCACACACATAGAGGTTATGAATTTTTGTTGGTTTGCTTCAATCTCCGCCTTTCGGCGCTGGAGGGGCCAATATGAAGAAGCAAAAATTCCACAGCTCTCCAGGGCTATGAAGGGACGACAGCGCATTTACTTGGCAATTGAATGTGTCCAGGCGCTATCCGTAGAGTGTCAGTGGTTGGTATCGCCGCTATAGGGGTCTGGTAGCGCGGGGTGCTGTCACTGCGACTGCCCCGCCTTCCAAACTCACCCCCACCTCCAAACCAATGTACGAGAAAAAAAATTTATTGCTTCCATGTAATGGAGGCGCTCAGCGACTCTCTTATTGGTTAGTTCAGGAAAAAAGCTTCAAGAAATTCGACTCATAAAAGTCGAAGACAACCTCTGGCATTGGGCCAGCTCGCGGACGGATTGTCACTCGCATCATTTGAACTTCCCTCCCCGGCAAAGTAGATCTGGCTCTGGAGCCCCGTCCAATTCGCAGCACAATGGCTGGTCTTCGAATCCTCCTCATCGGTAACGGCGGCCGCGAGCATGCCCTTGCTTGGAAACTGAGCAAGTCTGCTCAGGTTGAATCCATCTTTGCGATCCCCGGTAACGGAGGCACCGCGACTTGTCCCAAGGTCACCAACATCGGCTCTGTCTCGCCCGAAGACTTTCCGGCTCTCGTCCAGTTTGCCGAGTCTCATGCCATCAACCTAGTTGTTCCCGGACCAGAGGCTCCCCTTGTGGATGGTATCGAGGGCTTCTTCCGTAAGGCTGGTATCCCCTGTTTTGGCCCCTCTAAAGAAGCCGCTCGCTTGGAGGGTAGCAAGACGTACTCTAAGGATTTCATGAAGAAGTACAACATTCCTACAGCTGCTTACGCGAACTTTTCCGATTACACCAAGGCAGTGGCCTATCTGGACAGCATCAATCACGATGTCGTTATCAAAGCCACTGGTCTAGCAGCTGGAAAAGGCGTCATCATCCCTCAAAACAAGCAGGAAGCCAAAGATGGACTCAAGCAAATCATGGTCGACAAGGCCTTTGGAGATGCCGGCGAAGAGGTCGTCATCGAGGAGTTCCTTCAAGGAGATGAGCTCAGTGTTCTCACATTTTGCGATGGCTACTCAATTCGATCATTGCCCCTGGCTCAAGACCACAAGAGGATCTTTGATGGCGACCAAGGTCCCAACACTGGTGGCATGGGATGCTACGCGCCTACAAACATAGCAACCAAGGAGCTGGTTCAAAAAATTGACAAGGAGATTCTTGAACCCACAATTTCTGGAATGCGCAAAGAAAAGCAGCCTTTCCGAGGTGTGCTATTCACGGGTCTCATGATCACCAGCTCTGGCCCCAAGGTGCTGGAGTATAATGTGCGATTTGGTGACCCCGAGACTCAGACAGTTCTGCCGCTCCTCTCGGATGATACAGATCTCGCCGAGATCATGCTCGCCTGCACAGGAGGTTATCTTGATAACTGCCATCTCTCCGTAGAGGATAAGTTCAGCGCAACAGTTGTTCTTGCTGCCGGTGGTTATCCTGGTTCTTATGCGAAGGGTACACCTATGACCGTTCAGACACCACCTGCGGGAAGCACCATCTTCCATGCAGGAACCCAGCTTGATGGAAGCCAGCTCAAGACATCAGGTGGACGTGTTATTGCCATAAATTCCGTTGGGGAGTCTCTGAGAGCCGCTGTCGACGCATCATATGCTGCTTTGGCATCGAATGTCATTGATTTTGACGGAAAATTCTATCGCAAAGACATTGCCCATCGCGCCTTTAGGGACACTAGCAAAGTCTCCATGACATATGCCCAAGCAGGCGTAGACATCCAGGCCGGTAACGACTTTGTGGAGAAGATTAAAAAGGCCGTCGCCAGCACGAAGAGAGCAGGTGCCAGTGCAGAAATTGGCGGTTTTGGTGGCGAGATTGACCTCTCTCAGTGCGGATATCCTAATGCACCGATTCTAGTTGGTGCCATTGACGGTGTCGGGACAAAACTCATGATAGCCCAAGCTTTGAAGAAGCATGATACTGTGGGCATCGATCTGGTTGCTATGAATGTGAATGATCTGGTTGTCCAGGGAGCTACTCCGCTGATGTTCCTCGATTACTACGGGTGCAGCAAGTTGGACCTTGCTTCCGCAGCTGCCTTTGTGGAGGGTGTCGCCGCAGGCTGCATTCAGGCAGGTTGTGCCTTGGTTGGTGGTGAGACTGCTGAGATGCCAGGCATGTATCAAGATGAGGATTACGATGCCGCTGGCTGCGCCGTCGGTGCAGTTCCCCGTGATGGCATGCTACCGCGGAAGAGTGCCATGGCTGATGGCGACATCCTTCTGGGGCTGGGCTCTAACGGTGTACACTCCAACGGCTTCTCCTTAGTGCGCAGAATCGTGCAAGCTGCTGGTTTAGAGTACACTTCCAACGCTCCATGGGATACATCCAAGACTGTAGGAGAATCCCTCTTGACGCCCACAAGGATCTATGTCAAGAGCCTGTTGCCTGTGCTCCCTCATATCAAGGGCCTCGCCCACATCACGGGAGGTGGACTCCTGGAGAATGTCCCTCGCATGCTACCCGACTCTCTGGCAGCTGAGATCGCCTTTGGATCTTGGGAACTCCCCCCTGTGTTTCACTGGCTAAAAACAGCTGGCAATGTGGCCGCGGCGGAGATGTGCCGAACATTCAATGCGGGCATTGGTATGGTGGTAGCTGTTGATGCAAGCCAAGTTGAACGTGTGGCTGCTGCACTCCGAAATGGAGACGAGAGAGTCTATACTATCGGCAAGCTAGTTCGAAGAGAGCCAGGCCAAGCTGGCTGCACAGTTCAGAACCTTGAGTCTTGGTCCTAGAGTCTTGCTCACGGCAAAATGACAATAGCATGGATGGGACAGATATAGGAGATATAAATGTGTTCGTCTTGCTTGAAGGCTGCCCGATTAGAGAGTCAAAATTATGATTGGAAGTTGTGTGAGAGAGCATGGATTTGGGTATATTGTTTATTTCTTTTTGTTAATGGGCTTGGGTTTCATCAGCTGGTGAAGCACACACGCACACACGGTATATAGAAAAAAGTATCAGCATTTCCTTTTTCTTCTATGCTGACGTTTATGAATAAGGTGTTCTGGGATGAGCCCAAGAAACACGCCAGTCAGACCGGGTGTAAGTGCCAAGCCCTACAATCTGAGCGCTCCTCCTGGCCCAAATGTGGCCCATATCGATGTCATCTATGTCATTTAAGCGTCCTCGAGTGACGGTCAAACGCAATAAAAAAAAATGGTGCAGTACGCGGGCGCCCGCCGAAGGGATCCGTGATGCTCTCCAGAAAACATCGGGACTGGCCGGCAAAGACTCGCTAGTTTCCCGCCACTTAGTTTCGGCGACGGCTGCTACCCGAGCCGACGACACATGCCAGAGTGGTTTGCGCCGTGGACCGACAGACACTATGGCGACTCAGTGGACGCGCTACGTCATGCACCAGCGAAGCTTTGCATCAGATTCCATTACTATGAGATTAGGATTATTGCCAGATGCTTGTTTGATACGGCATTAGGTATTTACCAACTAGGTGGCTCTTTCGGCTGTGTATATTGGTTTATTTTTTATTTTTTTTTTTTATTTTTTTATTTTTTTTTTTTCGTATAGCGGGATCGAGAAGCAGCAGCTTAGATGAGATCATGGCTTATTAGCCATGAAGCCATTTCTCTCCTGCAAGCTCATCATGTGGCGTGCAAGCACATGTTTTTTTTTTTTGGTCTTTGTTTTCAAAAGACCCTTGTTTCCGAGACACAGCGTGGCATTCTGCAGACGCACGTAGCAGACGGACCAGCGGAGTGCATGTATATTAGTCAATTCGGCCATGCTCAGTGCGGGAATGCATAGTGATCTGTGAGCGGAGAAGCCCTTGTGCGTAAGCAAGATCTCGTCGTTTGACCAGACCAGGATTACTAGTATTTTTGCGGAGGTGGAGGAGCAGCAGCAGGCAGTCCCCTGGACAACTTTAGACCCGGACGAACAGAAGAGAGGGCATAAGACATGAAGGCATTATCATCATGATCATCATCTGAGGCATTCAACAAGCCAGTTCTCCTCTGCTAGCTGCTCTCACGCGTCGCTTCCAACCATGGCCATGGCGTAAAATGGTACGGCATACCCCAGATTGCTGTTCAACGCTTGCGCACACATGCCGTGTTGTTGGATGCGCTGGAAGCTGGAGTTGGGCCTGCATCAGTTTCGTTTGGGCTAAATGCAACATGCAACCCGTTCTTGCTCCGGTTCTGCCCGTAGACTGCCATCCGCCAGCAAAGGAGGTGCCAATAGAAGGGTGAGATTGAAGCCTCGGCCGGAATGCGACAGCAAGAATGAATAAATAAAATAAAAAATAAAAAAGGGAAGATCAGGGAACTCTGAGGTGATTTCATGCTCCGTAAAACGGCGGGGGAGGATAAATTGTGTGTGGGATGATGTGTGGTTTGCTGGTCTATCTCGCGCGTTTGATTGTCGAGATGTCGCCATCCAGAAAGCCCGCCACTATATATTATACACTTGCACATGTAAGGTCAGGCAATGGGTGGGATGATAACGATTTGCGATGGATAATTCAGTTGATAAAGAGCAACAAATTCAATAGCCTTTGCCTTCCGCTTGGGTGCGTGTGAGTGGGTAAATAGGCGGGGGTAGTCAAACCAAATCGCGAACATGGAGGATCCGCTGCTGCCTGTGGGCTCCATCCCATCCCACTGATTTCGCTATGTGCTTATGAGAGAAGAGTGTCCAAGGTCCCGAATTCGGACGCAGTGGCCCCATCCCACTGGTCAATAGGCGCTGTCCTTGGGGCACCATGCCCTGACCATCATGCCCGTTTCAACTGTGAAAGCCCTGAAGCTCGCTCGAGGACTGTGTCTTTTGGGAGCTCCACTGGTCCGAAAGCGCCCTAACGGCAACCTTGGAAGCATAAACCCCGCCTGCGATGCTTCCAAAGTACGCTGAGTGCGGAACAGCCCCCAAGGGAAAGCTTCTGAAAATAGCAGGGGTGACAATTAGCACGCGTCTTAGTTTCCTTCTTGATGCCCCCCCGTCCCCTCCGGAGCGAATCTGCCACTGGATTTTTTTTTATTAATCTAGAGCCTCCACCCTCTCTACAATATTTACTGAGACCTCATCTTCCCCTCGTCTCTCGCGCCTCTAGCTATTCTTTCTCACTACGTCGCTTTGGTGCACCTTTGACTCTGTCCATTGAATCGTCACAAAGCCCGCCTCAGCTTGCCAATTCCCTTGTGCTTAACTACAAACTTCCAACGACCCCAATTCAGCTACCACATCTCATCCCACCAGCAAGTTACGATGTTTGCGACAAGGGCTCTCCGTCAGGCCGCTGTTCACGCCGAGCGGACGCCCTTGATCAGATTCATTGGCCCACGGTCTATTCCCTGTAAGCTTGTTCTTGTTTTTTTCTTTTTTTTTTGCGTTTGTCAAGCTTCGTGGGGGGTTTTCTATGCTAACAATCTCATCTTGTCAGCCTCCATTGACCACTCCGCCCAGCCTCACCCCGCCTCTCCCTCAGGAAAGCTTCCCGAGTCCTTCGCTGCCTACAGCAACAGCGATGCCTCCACACGTCACACCTCCTTCAGCGCATACCGCGACCACGCTCAACAACACGGCCCTCTGCAAAAGACCATTCGATCCACCGAGGCTGGTATTGGTGGTACCTCTGGTTACGAGCTAGGGTCCGTCTTCCCTCCAAAGGGTGTTGCGTTTGATGTGTCTGAGCTCCCCGCCCGCTTCCGCCGTCAGCCTATCGATATTAGCGAGATCGAGGCTATTGAGTCCGGCGGCGCAGCCATTATTGGTTAAATGAGACACTCGGGGCAGAAAAGAGAGGTTGAGGGGAGACTGTAAAAAATAACGATTGGATGTGAGAGACCAAGAAGATGTATGAATTCAACGATGGCAATATGTTACATCATGTGTTGGGCTGGGCTGCTATGGGGAATGAATACTTTTTGAAGTTGTTGGGAGGGCTGGAGTTCCCCCAGCTATGAGGAGACATCGGTATCACAAAATCGGTACCGCATATAGGTTTCTGCCATCATGAAGGATGGGTCAGGGCCTCTCCCCCTTTTGCGCAGGGCTGTTGATCAACTTCAGTTCTCTGACCATATTCCGCAGGACGTTGTCATTATGGTGGAATCACCAAGGAAAAGACTGATTGAGAAGTGAGCTGGAACGAGAATCAACCAAGCATGTTTTCGACATGTCACTTGGGTGACATGGATAACCCTTCCAAAGGCCTGATGCAGCTTCTGTCATGGTTGTGCCACAGCTGCAAGAGAAGGGCCAGTCATAGTTATGGATGACACAGAATCTTTAAACAGGATCCTACACTGAAACTACATAAAAAATTAGAAACTGCTAGCTACAAAAAAAAATTAATCAATTATTCAGTATCTTCAAACGGCAGAACGCGATATGAGACGCCTTGTTTCGCCCCTTTCTATTAGTAACTGAGGATCGGCTTTTGTGCCATCATGAGGTAGTGTCTTTAAGTTAAAGAGTCATGCCATGGCTGGGTATCATGAGCGGAATACAAATGTTCACGCACAGCTCGCTAATAACACATCGATCTCTAACTACAATGAAGTATTATCCTACTAAATATACTAAACATGAAGCCTCACTTGCTTTGCTCCTCCACTGAACCAACATTCATCGTTAGGGCGTCACTCCTTACAGATCTTTGGGTTTTTCCAAACTCCATTGGGTTATAACAGACAATGAGAATAGCGCAATCATGTAAAATTCACTGTATTTTTGACATTAGACATAGCGAATTATTCATATATAAACTCCAGGAACACTTTATCCTAGCCTCGCTTCAAAGTGTAGCCTTGAACAGACCGAGGTCAAGTCTGGACGACGAGGAACATATCGATCAACAAAACTCCTCGTAATCTAACCACTTGTTTTAACGATAAGCTTTCTCTGCGTTAGGTTAGACCACCCCTTATTCCCTATATCTTAGACGGTGACATCCTAGAAGAGATTCACTGGCAAGATCGTCCACTCGAGCCGACACGTGCACCACACGCCTACCTAGTACAACGACTTATGATCTAGGAGACATTACCGCCCAGCCATTACCTGCGGCAGATAAGCCAATATTATTTAAGTAATCAGAGCTATATCAGCACCACCTCGGCTAACACTCAAATTTGCAATGTCATCGGGTAGCCGAGGTCGGGTGAGGCATGAATGTAGCGATAATACATAAGCGCAGTCGAACCACTATCGAACCACAATCTGCAGTTTTGTATGAGATAATCGCCAGTCGCTTTTATTTGCACAAAACGTTCGGCAGATGCAGTGAATGCGGTATTAGCGTCACACTTTGTAAAGTTAATTAAAGAAGTAGTGGGTGCAGCAAAAAGGGCTCCTTGCCATCTTTTGTACGGCCAGTGCCGGCGATAAGACCCAATTTACATGTATCCTGCTTCCCAGGGCTCCCTTCCAAAGGCCGCTGTTTCCTCTATCCCTCTCTTCTCTTCAGTCACCTACTTAGATGGCGTTTCTTAGCTGAATATAAATGCAAGGGTCCGTATATGTCTGCTGCCCGGCATAGCTTAGTGAAAGTCTTATTGAATAGGCGGTTTAGAAAAAAAGAATATTGCCAAAGTCGCTAGTTGAAGTAGGCAAGCAGTCTAACGAATCCATCTAGAATCATAGCCAATTACGGTGCCTACAGCAAGACCAAACGCCGATCGCTCTTTAACAGGACTCCGATCTTCGTGATCACTATCTATATAGTATTTTTAAGTACAAGCCCTAGCAACTCATCTTCCTGGATGAATCACTGTCACCTTATTCCCTAGACTTTGACCCAATTGAGGAATATTTTAGTGTACTTAAAAAATTATTAAGAAGAGATAGTATAGGAATAGAGGCTTCCTTAAATGGGAGTTTAAATTGGGCTTGGAGTAATATGTTGAGGTTGTTGGGAGTAGGGCAAAACCAGCCAAGCTCACTTCCGGATTTACGTAGAATCACCACCGACTTGAGCATAAGTATTATTACTTAGATATTAAGGAAAATAACCTACGCTTAGTATTTATATTATATATAATCTGCCTTTATTTTGGCGTAAAATATCTAAATGTTCCCGATCCATTTTCTTGCCACAGACGGGGCATCTTATCCGTAATTACATGTAGCTTCTTAGTTGTGAATTTCTGTTGAGTGTAGTTAAATATGAGCTCTCAGAGTCTGCATGTAACTTTACTCATGTTTCAGATCGCTTCCTTCCAATCAGAACTATCGACTTACTTTTACAAGGTATACGTCATATAACTGGAGGAGTTCATCCCATTTATGTAATGGGACTGTTGCGTAGTTGAGAATGAATCTACCTAACAATTGGCGGAACACTGACTACACTTGGTGGGAAGGTAATCATCTTGAGTCTCTGAATCTAAAACCCCACCCCTAGAGACGAGGTAATTTATAACATTATTAAAGGCCTGAACCAAAGTATTTTTATGTAACATCATGACTGTCCAGATACATAATCCGTCGGAACAAGTATCCGCTTATCTTTACCGAGAAGTTTGGTTAAAGTATAGACTATGTGTGCCATCTCTGGCTTGTGCCGTGTTGTTGCTGTAATTCATATATACTCATCTGCAAGAGCATGAACTGGCTGCATTGTAGATCCTAAGGTTCAGGCATATACCAGTGGTCCCCATGGTCCTTGTCATTGCCAGCGTTTTATAGATAGAGCAATTTCCAGATTTTCCTCACATCATGCCTGGTATAATTCGCACATAATCTCGGCCTGGATCATTGAGGAAAGTCCTTTCTGGAATACTCTAAGACGGTTCCACCGGAAATACTATTTGCCGGGGCGGGAAGGGTTCCCCCCTGAGTCTCTAGATAGATGGTGAACCAACAACTTCTACTTATTTCTGCGATACCTTCACAATGTTTGCTGCGGTGCTTGGGCAATTATGCTACTCGCGCTTATCCGTTTAATACGTACGCAATGGAACTCGGTGGTCGTCTATCTGACCAAGTTGCGGGGAAGACTCCTGGACTTCACTAGTGTTGGTGTTTCAGGGATCTATAGCCCCAAAACAAATGACACCCCGAGAATCAGCCCTCCAGAGACCAATGAGGCAGAACCAGAGATCACGGGCCCGGTTGCCAGTTCCTTCATGCTCGACCATCGAGGATTTCCCATTACTACCCCGGAGCAGGACGATGAAGTGATTGACGCATTTGTCGAGTCAATAGACCCTGAAGCTGTCTGCGCACTGGCGTCGCGGTATAACCACGACAGGCCTTGTCGGGTCGTAAATCGGTCCAACGGCAGCTTTAATATCTGCTTCTTTATTGAGTTCGATAACGATGGCCCCAAGTGGATTGTTCGGGTTCCTATAGTACCTTCACTTCACAAGCCCTGGCAAAAGCTGCTCAGTGAGGTCGCCACTATACAGTATAGTATTGTATGTTCCTAGCTGGTTTTGATTACTGCTGATATGAGTTTAGATATCTCGAGCGCAACACGAGTATTCCTGTTCCTCATATTCGTGCTTACGGATGCGATGCGAAGTTGACCAAATCTGGCTATGGGGCGCAAATATTTCTTATCTCGGACTTGATTCCTGGCGAACCGCTGAATAAAAAGGATTTACTTGAGGCTCCCGAGCAGTTCCGAAAAGACTTTTATTCGCAGCTTATTGCTATATTGGCAGAATTGAGAAAACTCGAGTTTCCTTTAATTGGCTCTTTAATACAAAATCCCAATGGCAGTCCGGAGCCTATCATAGGACCTGTTCTATCTATGACTGCTAACCCGTTTCGCCAATCTCTATCTACCTTTGCTTCAACAAAAAATTACTTGGCAGACCAATTCCTTATTATAAAAAAGCAATTCCATGCACCAGTTCCCGATATCACTATTGGCGATATCGAAAATGAGGTGTTTGTTCTCCATCACCTCGAGGATATTTTATACCAAGTAATCGATCCTGATCTAGACCGGGGACCGTTTATATTAAATCATTTAGACTTGAGGAGCCCTAATATTATTGTGGATAAGAATCTACGCATTCAGGGTATTATTGACTGGGAATTCTCTAGTACAGTTCCGCGGCAGCTATTCACGCCACCATCGTGGATCACCGCTCACGACTCGATTAAGACAAAGAAGGAAATACACCTTGAGTTTCGCCAAGTCCTGGATGAGATGAGCAATGTAGATAGCCGATATGACCAGCTCCGGAGAGAATGGTATCATCAATCTCACCCAGACCAGTCAGGTATTGGCCATCCGGACTTGGCATTCTGCATTGCCCACCTTCTACGCCGTCCTGAGGACGCTGTCTACACCTTCCACGATTATTTCGCTCCCAAACTTTATGACAGACCTGTGGAAGATGTAACGTTGGAATTCTTTAAGGTAAACGAGGCTTGTGCCTCGGAGGTGCAACGTCGGGCGGAGCAAAATGAGATGTATACCCAGTACTTGAAGGATAACGACCTATATGTGCAAAGTTGGCAGCAAAAATGGCTTGCCGAATCGAAGGCCTTCAAGGAGAAATGGGGGTACAAGTAGAAATGATAACACTTCCTAGGCACAGAACACCATTAGAGCGTTTTGGCACCCCGCAGTTCATTCTCCAGCTTTGTCTCGTGCTCCTGCAGCTCATGTATCTTCGCCCACATGCGTCCCAGCGCTTGTTCTAACTCGACCCGTCGGCCTTCATAGAATGCCTCCTCATTATCAATAGTCCTGGTTGGGCCCTTTTTTCGGCGTCTTCTAGAACTCGAGGCGCTTTTGGCCATTTGATCGCGGCTTTCTGGTTTAATACCCTCAGCCAAGTGCAGGATTTCATTTAACTCCTGTTGCTTTTCGGCTACCTCCGCCATAGTTTCGCTGATTCGCTTCCTGACTATTGCGAGCTCTGCGGTCGTTGTATCCATAGCGATAGTGTTTGTTGTACAGCGTCGGTTTTTTTTTAGTAAAGCGAAAGATATTAAAGGGTTAACAAGACAGGATGGTCTTGTTAGTCTTATATCCCTGTAGGCAGACGCGGCCCATTCATGCGGCCACCTACACATCAATTAACGCCCAACAGAATCTATCATATAACATACAACAACTAGCAATAACAGCAATAACAGTATTACACTCTTGCCACATATACTCGCTTTTAGAATATTCGTAATAGGTATACACCGGCGACAGCTAGCAATAATCAACGCGTTATTGAGGCGCATAACTGGCCTCACATCTACCGAAAAAAAGCGCTGCTTAGTTGAGTACCTTTAGTAGGTATACTTCTAATAAATCGACAGATACACGTAAAGACAAGTAAGTTCTAAGTATTACTAATCCGTTTAAGGAAATTTTAATAAATCGTAAAGAGGACTGCGATTTCGCTCCTCTTCTATAACAGCTCTGGTCTTATATTTAGTCGATCAAAGAGAGCCTTACGGATATATTTAGAATGACATTGGCTCTCTTCAGTAGTAGTTTGCATTAGTGCGTAAAAGGAAGTATTTGTAGTATATCAGCCATACTTGATCTAGTAATGGCTGTTTTTCATATTTGTTATTAAAAAAACAGAGGCAGACACTCGTTTTGTTCGAACCCGTAGGGTGAGCGAAATAGACCCTCTCCCCCTTGTTATATTGTTGTAGAGAGGTGCATTGAGGTGCAAGTCAAGGGCGGCCTCTTTGCCACTTTTAGACCAACGCTGTCCTCGTAAAAAAATTAAAAAAGAAGGTTAGAGACACTGATTCCGCCTTTTACTGTAGTCAACACTATTGAAGAAAGTTTCTGTCACTCTCGTAAGAATCCTGTTTCATTGCTTGTATCAAGGTGAGTCGGCATTTGACATGCCCCCTTCTGGCAAAGCATTACAGAACTGTCGGATTTCTATTACAGAGTTGCAAGCAGTAGTCAACTGGAGTCCAGTAGAATTATCTCCTTTATCATACTTTGAGACCACGTCCAGAAAAGTAAGAGCTGATTTGCTTCGTTATCCTGAAATGTACCCATTAGTTGTGGGAGAGACAGCCTCGCCTATTCCAATAAACGACGAGTCTCAACTCAACGTTTGAATTGAGGCAACTCACTCTGCTAGAGAGTATGAAGTAAACAATTCAGCTCTTTTTGCTCTTGCAGATATGCAAATATAAAGCATATGTGGCTCTATTGAGGAAGACTCCACGGGAACTTTAGGAAGCAGAAAGCTTAGGTTGCTATTCTCAATTATAAAAGTTCCATCACAGGCGTAGTTATGCTGCCGAATGTCGAAGCTCAAGACATTTTGAGTGCAATTGTCGTTTGTGATACCTTTATTCTCAATAGCAAGCCATCCCTGGAAAAGCAGTGATAGTTCTCTTTTCTATATATCAATATCATATCTTTGAACACGGCGTGCACGCCAGCATCTGAACTTAGATCCCCAACGTATTCTCATCTACTAATGAAGCTGGCGCTTCTTGTCTGCGGTAGCGCGTAGCATCTAACAGCACAGATAACAAAGGCATTGGTGGCGTCACAGGCCATCTAGTGAGCAGAAAGATAGATAGCCCCATATCACAGCTAGAGAATCCGATTCTTTTGACCCAAACTTTCTTCCTCTTACGGCATACGAACCAGGAGGCGATATAGCAGCAGCAAGGACGTGAGATCGCACAAAAAAAAACCTTGCCATCTAAGAGGATCGAGGTTGGATTATCTACTTCGGAGCACAATATATTCAGCATATTCTTCTGCTTCATCCTCGCTAAGACAGCTTCACAGATCTTATGATCAAGACCCTCGCCAATTAAATAATGCTACGTGGTGGAACATGCCTCAGTCATGCAACACTTTGAGGTTTCATTCGACAGTGACAGGGTAAGCCTGGAAATAAAACTGTGCGTTAGCCATCCTTTACAGCAAGTGACTTTGTTATCTACATCGCGTTTTGGTTCTCTAGAAAGGGTAGGTGATGCAGCTTCCATTAGAGGCGGGCTACCCTATTGCCGCGCTCAGCACAAGACTAAATCAGAGAAGTCCGGCATGAGCTATTCAGTTATCGTTGGGAAGGGCTTCGCTATCCGCTAGACAAGCAATCGGTCCATGAAGTCTTACGTGTATCCCAAGATATGGCTAAGCATATGACTATCACGCCACGTCGATATTTTTGAATCCCTACTACAAATCAGCTGCTCGCATCATGAGAGAAGAGCATGACAAAGTCAAATACTAGCCCCACTAGTCAAAGTCACTGGAACCTCGGTATGTGTCGCCGGTCGAATGTCGAATACTCTTTTTTTTTGGGTTCTCCAAGTAAAGAATGTGTGGTTCAATAGAGGAGAGAATTTTGTGGCTGGTTTGGGATGCGGTTGTTGTGTTCGCATTCTCTCGCCAAGCCACAGTCTGTCCCGTCCATCCACACTAGTGAAACAGCTTATAATATCAAGCTGATTAAAACCCACTATAAAGTAAATTCCATGAATTTACGTGTTTCCGACGGAGCACAATTATCATTGCAGAGACTGGATAGCGCCAAGTTAAATGTGGCTGATCCGTGATGTCTTCAGCCGCGAATTGCCGCTCCAGGAATCATCGGTGTTCTCCAGACTGGCTTAACAGTGTCCATATGCTTCGTGTCACAAACGCTCGGGAAAGCGATTAAAATCCATATGTCAATCGAAAGCAATCCATATGGGGCATACGAGGCGCGGCATAACCTGGCCGTCAAAGTGCGGCAATCTTGAATGGCCTCATTTCGGGCTGGGGTCTCAGCGACGTCCCATCAGCGAAAATCCGGGGCCCCAGATCTTTACAAAAACTTGTCGATGAATGCGTTCTGCTCCAGTTCATGGGGCCACCGAAGTCTGGAGTCTGGGGGGATTGAGATTCCGTCAGATCTTAATTTCGTGGTGGAGATGGCAACTGGATGTTTGTACGTAATTGTAACTCCACCGGGGCGAGGACAGAGCGAGATGAAAATTCACTTGGAAATGAGCATTGTTGATTTTGGTGTATCTTGGCACGCGTCGGCTCGTGGCGGAAAGCCGTATTGATCTCTGTAAATCGCATTGTAAGCCTCTTGTCACTAAATCAAGGAAACCAACCACAGAATAAAATGCGTTCAGACAGAGGGAGACAGCAGTGGGGTAATTGGCATCTTTGCAATATGTGCCGTTGGATGATCAAAGCTTTTCTTCAATTCAAAGGTTGAAGATTAAGCTACCGTAACGGATATGAATGGAGACGAACGAAATACTGTAGACCTTTGATAATTGTTGAGCAGTGCCCTCATTGCAAAAGGCCAAAAGATTACCGTCAACTGCTATCGCACCTAGGTATAGACAGAGACATCCTCTAGCACGAACAAAGCATGTGCTTGGATATTGCACGTACATTCAAATTCGGGCGTTCTGCTATTCTGGCGTCGCAAAACCAAAATATTGGCAGTGTTACAGTTGTAGTTCGGCGGGCTGCCAGACATCTAGATAGAGAGACAATGAATGACTCGTCGAGGTCTCCCATCCCGTTGCCAACAGGCAGATGACCTAAATGGACATCAGTTGATGAATATGCAGGTGTAAGCAGACTATTTTGAACTTGACTCGTGCAATCGCATGCCACTCTCAAAGCCAATTTGTTCATTCTCGCGGGTAGGCCGTCGGCACCGTCTAGATTGGCTACAAACATTGTTTGTGGCTTCATCAGCTGTGGTAAAGCGGGCCCTCGCATTGCCCAACCAAGATAGCATGGCCAACTTATGTGTGGGATTGTCAAGATTTCGCTCCGCACATTTTCCACTAAAAGTGATGGCGCTGAAAGCAAGTTTCGTCCCACTAATAGCGGCGTTCCATTATCTCCTGGCTACTTCTGTCCCAAAATGTATCGCACCTCACAGTTCCCTGACAGAACGACTGTGGTTGAGTTCGTGAAAGACTGGGGAATGGGTGATCTGAAGGCGGCCCCTATGCCTGTCGCCAAGCTGCAGCTAAAGCAAATTAGCTACTATCTGTTGAAGAAGATTATGGAGCATTAGCCACAAGTGTCAACGTTTAGCGATCATGGAGACACAGGGTGCGATTGAGGGAGGCAGACGTTTAAAGGGCCCTGGAAATGAAGAAGGCGGCGACGCCGATCCTTGATAGTATTCCTATTGGAGGTGTTCATCAGCTCTGTCTCCACAGACTATGTACGTAGCTTGCGAAGTCCCCATAGAAGAATCTCGCCCGGGTTATCTGCCAACATGCCTCCAGATATGACTTGGCCGGCACGGATATTTTGGAATCCGATAAAAGATGAGTCTGACGAATTACTGTGTGGGGGAGGGAGTGGCATGGACCTATCGAGTTCCTATCATCATCATCATGTGAGCTGAGGTGAAGCTTCCATTATTCTGGAACGCTGCAATCACACCATTACGTACAGGCAGGCCGCTATTCTGGGCAGTTTCTGTCCCACAGCTGTTGGGCACTCAAGCCAGGGAGCATTCCGGTCAGCCGGTCAGCCAATGCTTGCTTAGCCCAACCGCAGATATTTCAAGAATAGGGCATTGGGCGCTCCATAAAGCAGATGGCTATGTCGTATTATCAAGGCTTTGAACCCGGAGGTTTTTGTCGGGTTGCGGGGTGGATGGGGCTTTTGGACGGCAAGGGCTGTCAAGGGCTAGTAAGGCTTGCTGCAGCCACATACCAGTCAAGGACAGCCAGCCCGACTTCTTTCGTTTGTAATCCGTAGTACACCCACCTCTATGATTCCACTACCGAGAGGCGCCCAACTTATGAGCCTCGCCTACTGGCGTTGTTGAACTGTGCGTTGGGTGAGGCGATTGTCAGGCGATTTGCAGCCTGAAAAATATCAGCTGTCTGCTGTCTGAGAAAGCAAAATGAATGACGAGTAACCTGCCCTTCATCGTAAGTGGACAAGGAACACGTGCGGTTAGGCTGCCTGTTGCCAGGCTCAGATCTTGTAAATCTTGTACAAATGTGCATCTCCACTGCACATCTGTCTGTGTCAGCCAAACTTATTCCCGGTTCAATGAGATTCTATGTATCTGCCAGGCAATGATGGTTTTGTACATGTCTATAAGCATGTGCTGCCTTAGCTAACATAGCCACCTCCTGGTGACAGATGGACAGACGGATACCCACCCATATCCATCCGTAGAACTGGTAAGATATCAGGTAATCCATCTTCCACAAGCTACGTCGAATGAGATCAGCTAGGCAATCCTCCTCTCAACTGAAAGTGTGTGGACTTAAGTCCAAGATGATTTGATGACCACTTACGCGTTATCTCCAAGGCCAACCCACGTCGCTTTTGCTCCATACCTGGAGCCACTGGGTCGTCATTGGCAACTATCCCTGTCTGCAGAGGAACAAGGTAAGAGGTGGACCGGTTTTCTTGTCGCCCCCTCTCCCGATGGCTTGCCTACATACATACGCTTGCATGATGGCTTTACTTCGCCTTGTTGGAGTTGGTGAGGGGTCGTTTTCTAGAAAAAAATATCGCATTCTAGCGTCCTTTGGCGATATTGTGGCTTTCTCTCAGGAAGCCTCCTCGTAAGGGGTGTTTGCCACACCCTGTCGTTCGTCAGATCGAGCTATGTATGTACATTCATATGCACGATTCGTTGTAATAGGTCGTTGAAGGAAACAAGTCTGCACCTTCTACATACCGTCTACGGAGTAGTTGGTCACCAATGCCACACTGTGAGAGACATGTCTAGGCTATTTTTGTTTAACTTTGGCTAAAAAAACACGTCTAATCATCTGAAGATTTTCAAGGCTGACTTCAGGAACGACTCGTCGAAAGGATCTGGGTATGCTGTAACGTCACCTAAAATGCAATGAGATTTGGCTTATATTATGTATGCGCAAGTACCAAGGAGCACACAAGGTTGATCTAAACTCCATCAGAAATCTCCGCTAGTTTCTAATGGTGAGTATCCGGCCGTTAGGACTTGACTTTTATGGACCAGCAGAGAAATGAGTGTTCTTACGGCAACGCGCCATTGGGTCTTTATCTTGGAAGATTGAAACGATTGTTAATGGGCATTATTATCCCAAGCAGATAGTGTCGACTGTCATTTTTATTAGCATAGGGCCCACCTATTTGCCAAACCCAGCCATCTCTAGGTGGAATCAATGCATTATTTTCACAAGTCAAAGGCATACCAGGTAGTTGATTGCAAAGACCCCAGGCACCTGGCCCCACCCCTTTGATAAGTCTGGTACCTGGGTATCTGTTAACAAGGTCTAGGTGCCTACATATGTATGTAGGTAGGTAACATATAGGTGATTTGCAGTCGGTCGTCGACGGCGAACCTACATATGTAATGTCGAAATATAGGTTTGCCCATAACAAGAAAAATCAAGAATCCTACACACACTTCTGGGAACTGATTCACAGAATCTTCGTGCACTGTTTCTCTATGCGGCATTCTTGAATTCGCTCGCCGAATGTATGTACATGTTTCCATGGGGGGGGGGGGGGGGTTCGAGTTGGTCGCGGGGGATCATACCCAAAGAGCACAAGTGTATGGCGATGCGACCCACCACTGACCACCGACCTCCCCTCGGGCTATGAGTGCCAGCTGGTGATGCAGGTCAGCAGGGCAGAAGCTTGCTGGAAGACTGAATGGAAGCAATTCCATCGCGGCCCCTGTGCATGCGATCCAATGATAAGCCGTGTATTGGGGCTCACAGAGATAGCCACAGCGACGTGGAGCCACAGTCGCCAACCAGAGGCTGTGATGCTATCGGACGGGGTGGATTGCCTACGCGGTTGGTGTGGGGATATCGCGCTTATGCATTTTGGGAACAATGCCGGACGGACTGTGGCTTTTTGCAATGACCCTTGATGCTCGTCCGATTGTTAGCCCCTCCCACTATGCGATAAGTTAAACAAGAGCAACGACACGGGAAGAGCAAGCCTCACAGCACACACATATGATGGGGGGGATGTAAGAAACATGACCTTCCCCGGGATCGCCGAAATATCATCAGCCACCTTAACTTGACTGATAGGAATAGAACCATGGGAGGGGAGGGGCAGAATTTATGACGGGCAACAGTTCCAATCGTGACTTGGCTTTAGGATTGCCCTCGACTAGTTGAACAATGAAGCAAGAACTTGCGAGAAGCCTCCGTTCTCGTACCCTCATCATTCCTAGGAAGGTCCAGCTGAAGCGACTTGCACCGTTCAAAGTAGGAATTCATCTGGGTTGGCCTATTAAATTATTTGTCTGGGAAGCGCTATGCGCCCATATGAAAGTCGCCTAAGCAGACAGAAGCCGGAAGAGCTAGAAATCCCGCTGCTCCCCCCACTAAACAAAAGGTCAAGTCCTAAAATGGCTCCCTCGCAACCGAAAGTACCCACCTACCTAAGGTACAGACGTGTGTACATAGGTAGGTACTCACCTAGCGATGCTAGTTTTCAAATCAACTGCGTAGATGCGAGTCTGTTATTCCAGGCGAAACAGCAGTCTCTAGTAGTAACTTGTAGGGTCTTTTTTCTTTCTTTGCGAAACTTTCAAACCATGTCTCAAGCCCGCCACCAGCCTTGCGTCATGTCATGCGGTCCATAGTTCGTTCGTTCGTTCGTTCGTTCGTTCCTAACGGCCAAACGCAACTGTCACGATAGATTAAGGTTAGGGTGGTGGCATCAATGGCTTGATTGCGTGGGTGCCTCAGGCCCTGCTAGCGGTAGGTCGACTTGGCAGTTCTACCTCTTGGTACTGCAAAATGATAGGTACCTCGGCACCTAACGGTGGTACATCCACTGTAGCACCGATGAAGGTCCAGGGGGGGCTCCCAGCCATTGGTTGCTTGTTGTCTGGGGCCCCCAAGATGTGCCCCTCTAGCCTATCTAATGTACTCCGTACTCACTCCGTACTCCATGCTCCGTAGCACAGGCCGAATCAACTCACGCCATCGCCACCCTGGGACGCTTGCAGCCCGCTCGCTGGTTTTAAAAGCACTCGGGCCATGGTGAGCTCAGGTTGGCTAGCAAGTCTCAAGTGCTCAGCTGCTCCCCAGAGCGGCAAGGACTCGTTACTGCTATCTTTGGCTATCAGCGGCCGCATCCACAGATAGCAGGCAGTGGGTAAAACTGTAAATAGGTACGCTGGATCAGACTCGTCCGAAACGTGCAATTAATACCAATAATACCAAAGCGCAGCGGTACCGAGATAAGAGACCCGAGACGAGAGACGAGAGACAGCGAGAGAGGCAGAGATACATTAGGTAGATAGAGACTAAAGTCACCACAGGTATTCCTTCGCCTCAGTGAACGCGCAACCACAAGCGAATGCTGCGCGTGTCATCATTGGCATCGCAAACATTGTGTCTGCCTTTGGAGAACGTAATTGCGCGTAGAGATCTGCAAAAATGGATACTCAAATCAGCCACGGTTGAAATTGGAGATGGGGGAGGGGCGGGCGCGCGCGGAGGGTTCTGGGGAGTTGATAATATGCCTGCACAACTGCAGTTGCTTGGCTCTTTGGGCGCCTCCACCAAGGCTCTTCTCCATCTCCGTGCTCCATATCCAGTACCTACCTAAGGTAGTATGTAGACTGATTGACTGGACGTCTGTACCTAGCCCTCGCCCCGCATGTACCAGGACTGTATAGATATCCTTGGATACCTTGGTATTTCCCTACCTAGGTACTTAGGTACCCCATGCCCGGGCCCCCGTTCAGACAAACGGGTAGATTTGGATTGGTAGGGCAATTAGGTTAGGCGTACGCTAGCTAGCACGGCACAGCAAGGATGCATGCAGCGCAAGATTGCCCCATCAAAAGGTCAGAGACAGACGCAGAAGGGATCCCAATACTATGTACAAGCGTCCAATGCCAGCAACAGCTCCAACGCATCCGCAAGTCGCACCTCTGCCTACCACCCGTGGCTGCGGACGACGGTTTCGCTCTTGCGGCCTCGTGAGATTGTGCGTTGCACAGGCGATTGCGCATGCAGGGCATGTGTCTTTAGTGGTCCGTACCCCAACACACGCCTCAGAGGCGACAGATTTGTGTATATGTGTGTGTGTGTGTGTGTGTGTGTGTGTGTGTGTGCTCCGGTATCCAGGACGGGCAATTAAAATGGAATCCATCCATGGCTTTTCAACAAGCGGCGGCTGGTTGCTCATGGTGCCGGGTGTCTCTGCAGGTGGCTTGAAGCCTGTAAGGCATCCGTCCTACGGCGCTGACTGACTGATTGTCTGTCTGCGCTCCCTTCCTTGCGCAATGACGGACTCAACCGCCATTATGCGTCACAGACAGAATTTCGAAACCTAGGAAACCTGGTTCGTCAGATCAGGCAGTCCTTATCTGCGGCTGTCGACCCCTTCGTGCGCTTCGTAATGTCTGGTAATCTGAAGCCGACAATCTTTCCTTCATCGCCGCCGCCCAAAGTGAAGTACATCGTCTCCTCCTAACTGACTGGCTTTCTCCTCTCCCTCGGCCTGAATCTTGCTTGGTCTGCTCGGAACACTGTCGTACCTGGATGTACTCCGTACCCTCCCCTGCCTACCTATATTGGACATTTGCATCTGGCAAAGGGTCCTGTCGACTGGGGGGTGTGCATCTCGAGGGCTTCCCCTCTCCTTCGTCTCCCTCTTCTTCTTCTTCTTCTTCTTCCTCCTCATCTCTCATCATCCCCGTCGTCTTCTTCTAGCCCACCCCCCCTCAGCAACTCCAAAAAAAACCCACACTAGCCAAACAGTCTCGAACTTCGTTAGCTCAGCCCATCCTCCCACCCCAAGCCTCCAGAGTCGCCCCAGCCGGCGCCAAACGAGCCACCAGTGCGACCCCATTTAGCTCCTGCGAGAGCTTCCTGCGCATAAATTGTTCCCCTCCCAGCTTGTCCTTGCCAGCGTCCTCTATCGGTTGGTATTCCCGTTCCGTTCATAAGAAGGGCCGATCCCCCGAGTCTTCATCTGCAAGTATACTTCTTTCTTCGAATCTTCCGTTTCTTCGGTTGATCATCCTTTTGTATTCTCTCATCCCTTCTTTCTCCCATTTGGCTGTACCAGTCATTTAGCCTTGATTTGATCTTGATCTCTTCACCCAGCCGGCGCGGGTGCGACATCTAACCCAATTCAAGACCCGAAAAGAGGACCACATCGTCCGCGACCCGGCTCACCATGTCCAAGGATACGGGAGCCATCACTCCTCCGGAGAAGGGTGAAATCCTCCCTCCCGACTACCAGGCCACCAGTGTGCTTCCCCATGATGGCGCCGACCCACTCAGAGAGCCAGATCTCCTCACGCGCACTGGCCTCAATCTCGAATCTTTTAAGAAGAAGCATTATGGTCATGGTATCGTAGAGCTCGAGCGGCCCATGAAGCCGCGCCATCTGCACATGATTGCTATCGGCGGCTCTATTGGTGCAGGTTTCTTCGTCGGCTCAGGTGGTGCTCTGAGCAAAGGTGTAAGTTTTCCCCAATTGAAAGTGCAGCGATCTCTTTCAAGAAGAAAAAAATTGAGGATTTAGCCGAGTCTGACTTGTTTTTGCTAGGGTGCCGGCTCTCTCTTTATCGATTTCCTCATCATCGGTATCATGATGTTCAATGTTGGTGAGTTGCAGTCCCCCCCTCTGTACATAGGCTCTCGTGTGTCCTTTCTAGTTTTGGCTGACTTCGACTTTAGTCTATGCTCTCGGTGAACTCTCCGTCATGTATCCTGTCTCTGGTAGTTTCTACACCTATTCAGCTCGCTTCATTGATCCTTCTTGGGGTTTCGCCATGGGCTGGAATTATGTCTTTCAATGGGCAGCCGTGCTGCCTCTGGAACTTACTGTCTGCGGTATCACAATTCAATACTGGAACGCTGATATCTCGACGGCCGTTTGGATATCTGTCTTTCTGGCCGCCATCATCATCATTAACCTGTTTGGTGCATTGGGCTATGCCGAAGAGGAATTCTGGGCTTCCTGCTTCAAACTCGCCGCTACCGTCATCTTCATGATCATCGCTCTTGTTCTCGTCTGCGGTGGCGGACCGAGTGACGGTCGATATAATGAGTACTGGGGCGCTCGCTACTGGTATAATCCCGGTGCCTTCAAGAACGGATTCAAGGGTTTCTGCTCTGTGTTCGTCACAGCCGCCTTTTCATTCTCCGGCACCGAGCTTGTTGGTTTGGCGGCCGCTGAGTCCAGCAACCCGGTCAAGGCTCTCCCCGGCGCCATCAAGCAGGTCTTCTGGCGTATTACCGTCTTCTATATCCTAGGTCTTTTCTTCGTCGGACTGCTTATTGACCCTAATGATCCTGCTCTGCTGTCTGAGTCCGCTTACGCTGATCCCAAGGCTTCCCCCTTCGTCTTGATCGGCAAGTACGCTGGCTTGAAAGGATTCGACCACTTCATGAACCTTGTTATTCTCGTCTCTGTCTTATCCATTGGCGTGTCCGGTGTCTATGGCGGCTCCCGAACCTTGACTGCGCTTGCCCAACAGGGCTATGCTCCCAAGATCTTCACATACATTGACAAGTCTGGCCGTCCGCTGCCCTCTGTCATTGCCCTCATTCTTTTTGGGTTCCTTGCGTATGTCAGTCTTGATGCCTCTGGTCCTGTCGTCTTTGATTGGCTCCTGGCTCTCTCAGGTCTAGCCGCTCTCTTCACGTGGGGCTCTGTGTGTCTGGCTCATATTCGCTTCCGCAAGGCGTGGAAGTTCCATGGACACACCTTGGACGAAATTCCCTTCCGAGCTGTTGGCGGTGTCTATGGCTCTTGGCTCGGTCTCTTCCTCTGTGCTATTGTCCTGATGGCTCAGGTAAGCCCACTCCCATAGTATTTCTCTCTGTTTTCGCTTCGCTAACACACATGTTTCAGTTCTACACTGCCATCGCTGCCCCACCTGGCCAAAGTGGTGTTGGCACCGCCCAAGACTTCTTCAAACAGTATCTGGCTGCTCCCGTTGTCTTGGGTTTCTGGGCCATTGGCTGGCTCTGGAAACGCGAATCATGGCTCCGAACTAAGAATATGGATATTGACACCGGTCGTCGAGAGTTCGATTGGGATGAGATCAACGCTTATCGCACCGTGGTTGCTTCATGGCCTGCCTGGAGACGTATTGCGCATATGTTCTTCTAATGACAATGTCGTTAAACAACATTTTGTCATGCCTACCACTCCGTCTCGTCCTTTGGCGCACAGCATATTGATACTGGAGGGGTGGTGGCTTTTTGTTTTTGTCCGTGTTCCGGGATGATGGATTGAAGAAGCGCATGCATATTCTTAACTGACTTCGATAACTTCCATGTCATGTCAGAATTCTCCTGTAAACAATTAGCTTTCTATTATTACTATATGATACCAAGGTGTGTCTGTGTGACGCAGCCAAGGAGAAGGAAATCTTTAAGATGCTATTCTGCTCATTTACCTCTTTGTGCGCACCTAAAATTTGTCCTCCAGAGACGATCGCTCGGCTATGGCCATCTTGAACAGAAAATGGCCTTGTTTTTATTTTCTCTATTTCTTGGGCAGGAGACTGGTACGGATCGTTGGCTATCTTTGCTCCGCCGACTGATAGTTCCATCCTTTAGACGATTGTCTTAGTCACATTGGACATTCCGACTATAGTCAATATGCGAAGTCGTCAACTCGTGAGCGCTGCAGAGACTCGAAGCTCTAAAATTAGTGATTATCGAAAGGGCGATGTTTCACAGCTGGGAGCGAAGTTGGGAGATATCGAAAACTCGACCGTCAAACATGTGGGGAGTTTCGTCATATATGCATACTGATGATGCTGGCATGCAACAACAAGGTCCCCACGCATCTAAGGCAAAGGAGACGGATGGTAATGCTTCGTCGGCCTTTTTATTTCCTTTTTGGGGGAATGATCGCAGGTTTTACCCTGTGGTTTGGTTTTATTGCGGGCCATGCCGCCGTTGGAGCTGGGTCTTGTCAACTGCGCGCGCGCGCCCTCCAGTTGACATGTCTGTCAATAACAGCTGGGGGGGTGTTTTTTTTATTTTTCAGCCGCGCCCTTTGGTTGACTCTCCACTACAAATAGGTTATTGTCATATTATCAGCCGCAAAAATGGTATTGGTATTGAGAACAAAGCCGCTCGCTCCATGTTTTGGGAGGATGCGTAGAGGAAGTACATAGTGAGCAAACTCAAAGAAGTCAGTTGTCAGATATCCAATTAGCTACCGTAAGGAAGCGCCGTCATTATCACGCATCTTCGTTAATGGGAAGCTATCCACGCTAGTCAGAATATGCGAATGCTTTTATTGAACTGGCCGGCGATTTATAGACTTGAGCAATCATCACTGAAGGATATTCTGGTAAGCTTGAAAACATGAAAACACAAATAAGGATATAAATATTGGGGAAATTACCACTTTGGTCCCTTACGGTATATAAAGTGAGATTTGTTTTTACATCATTTGTCAGATGAAGATTAAAGCCTACCGCTTTCCCCCCCCCCTTTCTCATGACATATAGGATAGAAGATGATGGATCCAAAGGTGAAACAAACATGACCAAGCAAACTACATACCGAGTTGCGTTCTTTGAGCCTTCTTTCTCATCATGGAGATCTAAAAAAAAATTCATGCTATAATAAGTCCGATTTGTCTTGTTAAGACCCCCGATAAGAAATATGAGTTTAGGGGACGCCCCAGATCCGATCGTGAATCACCCTGGCCAGATTCTAATTCATACGAACGCCGAGAGTTTAGGCTGGACAATAGCTTAAAAAGCTTCACTACTAGCTTAGAGAAATCATGGCACAGCTCTGCCGACGAAGATATATGTCTCTACCCTAGTAGAACACCAACCATGTCATGTTGTTGAATGCCACATTGTGAAGCTAGCTAAGCCATTTTGGTGCATGATGGCTGGCTTCTCCTCAGTGCCAGAGGAACGACTCTCTCTCTCGGAGTTAATATCATCCAGATTATCAGCCAAATCCATCCAAAAGATCAACGCGCTTCCCGGTATATCTTTTCGCCATCAATTAAACGTGATAACACAGCAGCTTGATAGCTACAGTATATTAGGTATGCAGGATTTTATCTGTCTGCATCTCAGGCTTTCTGTACAACGTCCTTTGTCATTTACCGCCATCGCCAAGACCAACTTACTATAGGCATTCACCTTCAAGCAATTTCATATTTCGCAAAAAAATCGAAGCGGCTCCTTTGTCTTTCCACATGAGGTTTCCAGCTGGCTTCTCTGGGCTGACGATTAACGGAAGATAGAGGCCGTTATGAAAGGTGTTTCATCGTCCTAGGTTCCTCAGCAGTGAGTCCTAATAACTTATTTCAGTCATCCCCGCTCGACCAGCCATACTAATAATCAATTGCCTATCTGTCGCTCTACCATGGCTATCACGTCGCCAACGGCCGCCCTGGCCAGTTTTTTTAGCAGAATCTTTTCATCAGCCTCTCGGTATCGTTCCCAACTATCCAGGCCCTCTCTGGCTTGAATACTCAAGGTTTCATAGCCTTGCTTGATGACGTCGGCAACTTGATGAGTTGTGAGATTGCTAGGTAATTTTTTGGCTGAGCCACCATGGTCTGTGAGCAACTGCTTGTAATGTGCACTGACACTTATCAAAGTATCAATCGAGTTGGTATTGCGACTCCCGAGCTTATAGTTATCTTTAAATGTTGCCAGTACCTCACCAGACTCAAACACCTTGTAGAACAAGTCATCATAGGCAGCAGGCGATGGCAGGAATGCCTCACCTGCAGACAATGACAGTGCGACCAGATTGACCACGTGGTCGAGAAGTGTTTCGATATGTTGCAAATCTTTCAGATCTGTGACGTACGTGTTGAGAAATCGGATCAAGGATAGGAGAGACCTGAACAATTCGGCCCAGTGATAGTTCAATCGAGTTCGCGAGCGGGAGAGATATGAGACTATGCGCAGCATGATACCGAGGCACAAGATATAAAGACCGACATCAAGTCGTCTTTTTAGATTATGATTGATGCCATCCAACGTTGTGTCTAGAACGCATGTTGCAAACACACGGTCTCCTTTGACTAAGGGCAGAAAGGGTTGCCGCTGTCGACAGAGCCGTACAGGACCCTTTGACTCGTCGCCGCATATTCTTTTGCAGATGACTGGATCTTCAATTAGAAGGCGAATGGCCATCAGGTTGAGGTGGGCATAATAGGTTGCTCGGGGAGATAGATGCGCATGTTGCAGAAGGTAAGAGGTAAGAGATAAATAGCTCGCAACCGGCCTCTCTACGCCCTTCTCACTCGGCAAGGTGACAAAGTGGAAGCAGAAAAGCTTGTTGTTGTGTGTAAAGTCGTATGTTGCTAACAGAATAGCAGAGTTCTCGCCAGGGCTATTCTAGTCAGCAGAGTAGTAGCCGAGTTCGAAGATCAAACTTACAGTATGGTGAATAGTTGTTTCGCAGTTCCGGCGTCATATGTTTGCTTCTTCGGTGCTTTAGGACCTGGAACAATGGCCCCAAGGCCAATCATGTTTAGCGTGTTGGTCCATGTCCATCCCTCTGGGAGGTCATCTTGGACGTTGATATATTCCGATCGCAAAGCCTGGCAGGTGTATCCAACGCAATGGATGACTTTTTGAATGACCCCTTCATTCACAAAATCTTTCAGACGTATTTGATACGGGTTCTGGAATTCGAACTTATTGTAATTGGCAAGAATCCCTAACAACGTGAAAGGCTCTAGTACTTGGCCAGGCTGCTCAGAATCTTGTACAAACTAGGGTCACAACGAATAAGTATCCTTTTAGTTCACGTTTTGTGGTAAGCTGACTGTACCTTCATGATGGATGGGAAAAGGTCTCGTTGTATCATGTATGTAAGCAAGGTTGTCTGATATGCGCCGGCCGTGACAGACAGTAGCACCTCGACTGCCGTATGCCGGATGTTCACTTGTTGAAGTGTCAGCAGCGAAGCTCTGGAAAGCTTCCGCGGACATACGCACATGTCTTCCCATTTCGAATAATGCTATCTAGTGTAGTCACAAAATCCGTAAAGACAGCGTCTATATGATCAAGACCGGCTAGTATCGTGATAATGTGGGAGCTAGGGTGCGGGTACTTTTTCGACAATAATGTAGAAAGAAAGACGCTCAATGTCTATGCAGAATTAGCGCCAGTTCGCCATAGTCTGGTTTGGCCATATATCGCACATCAAGAGCATGTAGTGGCGCGGAGCCTTTCCCCTCCTTGACCGAGGCAATCGCTCTGCTAAAGAGCTCTCTTGTTTGTCCCTCTAATAGGAGTACATCAGCCGGGTGAATATCATTTAGCATTCGTCGTAGGGTCGCTGGGTCTGGTCGGAGGAGGAAGAATTCTCTCCAGAAGCCCTCCGATTTGTTGCCATCATCATCGCTATCATCCTATCCCACCATAGTCAATCAGCCGATGCGCAAACTGCCACATGCAGGAGAGAATACCTTAAGACAGCAGTCTTAGTAGAGTATTTTTGGAAGGAAGTCCAGGGGTTAGAATCAAACCTTGAAAAGTGCTGTGTAGAGTTGGATAATCTTTGGAGTAAAAACCTCTGGTTGAGGCTGGCGCGTGAGTGGTGACGCCTCCATGGGACGCAGAGTTGACAAAGAGGGAGTGGAAGCCACTGTTCAACTTGTTCCTTGGCCAGGTTGATGTCGCGACCGAGTCTGCATTTTTGTGGGTCGAGACTGTATGTATAGTTTTTGACACTGTACGTTAACCAGCGGGGATCAGTGGTGAGGAATGCTCTGTAAACTTGTGAAGCCCTCGATATCTAACACTCCAGAAACAATATGGATCCCATTCGAATGAATACAAGCTCACGAAGCTACAATGCAGGTTTGAAAAGGATTATGCTGGTGGGGTTTTTCTCTATTTCTCAAATGTGCATCATATCCCCAAATAGTTTAATTTCACATCCCTTTTCTATCAGACCATTTAGAGACGTATATTCAATCAGCGGACCAACATCAATAAGAGAATAAGTCATATACTCGTTTACATGAATATTTCATAGGAGAATTCTCTAGGTGAGAGATTCATTTGCTTATGTCCATAGCTTTATACCAAGGGGGGGGGATACTGAATTGAATAAATGAGGATTTCTCTTTAGATAACTTGAGGAAATTGCACAATATTCACCCACTAATATCTATATGCTCGAGGAAATTTCTTTATATTTATAACGTGAAATTTCGAGGCAGTAAAGTACAATTAAGATACCCTCTTACTCACTCACTTTGACTCAAAATGAGGGTGAATTGTCACTGGTCTCCCATGTCCTGTAATCTCAATGCCTCACGCAAGCCCTTACACTGAGTCACGGGTACCATCCAGAAAAGATTTATTCCAACACAAGATCATCGAAAGAGAAAATAAGATGAAGAACGTCTATTCAAAAGTAGTCTTAGCCTTAAATAGCGAGCCCCGAACGGCGAGCAATCTCAAGACTCACGTTTATATATAGTAGTCCTGACGCCGTAACACATCGTTCAATATACACTAGTGCCCCAATGTTGTGAAAAGATTGGTTAGCTTCTTTACTTTCTTTAAACTCTTTCTTACTGTCAGACTTTTCACAATTATCGCTAGTGTCACCAGTGACTTTAAGTCAATTCTCGTTATTGGCAACACAGCCGGCATCTTGATCGCTTTTGTAGACCTATCAATTCACAGGCTTCAAGAGAAGAGTCACCGTAGTTCCTTCCAGAGACTTCAGCTGGGCCATGGAATATCTGTGCAATATTCATCAGGCTTACCAAAGACGTCGCCATACAGGACAACCACATAAAGCGACCAGCCCCATTCAAGGACAACCAGACCATTCACGAAGAGTATCATTTGTTCGAAAATATAACTGATATTTTTCATCTTAGAAAACACATAAAATCCAGTGCTTAATATTTATGTCTACCTGCAAGGCTTTGGTGGTCATCTTCAATACAGTCTCATTCACTCTTCTTCTTTGCCTTTTGTGGCATTGGGTTTTATCGGCTGAGCTCTGATAGCCAACTCACAACGACATGTACTACCTCCAGATGTATGTCTTGTAGAGATACATTACTAACACATACAACTTTACCGGCTGTCAAAGTCTTCTTAAACTTTAAGCATCCTTAAAGAGGATGGCATCGAGTTGTGTTTGTCATCTTTGTCATCTTTGTCATCTTTATCCACAAAACCGCTTATGCCTACCTACTCTCAAACAAGTCGCCGTGGTATGGATACCACGTCTCACACTTTTTCTATGCCTTTATTCATTTACTCTTATTATCCCATTAACTGCAACAAAGGAGCAGAGGGGTATCAATCCCAGCATTTTTTTATCTTATTGTTCATGGCTTCGTATTGTCCTTATTTTTCAATATAATGAAAACGCCTTTAATTAATCGATTATCTGATTAATCTATTAATTCTTACCGACTTACAGTGGATGGTTATATATCTCGATCAATGTGGGTTCTCACCTGCCAATATCCCTGACCTCGCTGCTTATTTATCACACTAAATGGGATACTCGGAAACACATTTCAAAACTTTAATAAAGTGACACACTATCAGGCCCATAGATGATGAGCTGATCAAACACTTTGTTACATCCGTCTACGAACGCATGGCGAAGAAATTCACAATATGGATGAAAAAAATTGAAGATGAAAATTATTAAAATTTTCTAATGCATATTTATTAAGTAGTTTAAAAGTAAGTCTAAAAGAACATATCTATATATACATATATATATATAAAGACAAAAGGGGGGCTAAGAAAAGCTTTGATCGCTCGCTGAAACTTGGGTCTACATCAACAACATCTGATACCTGTTGGTACGTCTCTGAATTCTTCTTCTTCTTCTTCTTCTTCTTCTTCTTCTTCTTCTTCTTCTTCTTCTTCTTCTTACTCTTTACGGAGGGGCGTTGAATTCGGCTAAATGTAGAAGCCAAGGGGGGAAGGCGATCTAGCCGCCAATGTGTGTTTCCCCAGCTATTCCGATAGATATGGGGACTTTATTCTGTCATCTGACTGCGACCGGGGATTCAAAATGAAGATCTTCCAGGTTATGGGAATATATGTAGTATGTATGTGATGGATTGTGGAGTACCTGTGCTGTGATATTCCGGAGACAAGAGATTACGCAGGGGCATCACAAGAGTGATTTGTAAGATTATGAACACTAACACGGCGACAAGGTGAGTAACTTGGCGCAGAAATTGTCAACGACGATTGCATGTGGGATACAGAGTCTTTGGCATTAACAACCAACAGACATGAGTCAGTCCTCTTGCCTGACTTTACCCGTATTGTTTCATGTCCAATGCGGAAATGTTACAGTTGTAATTATCCATCATATCAGCGTAATATGAGCCCTATCTAAAGGATTGGCCAGGTACCTTTCGTGTCTGGACTTGCGTCAAGAGTACAAATTAATGTCGACCACTTGCAGGGGGAATGAGAAAAGGTGACGACTTTGTGACAAAACCAATCGACCCCTGGAAATATTTTAGGCCTGCTTTATACGGAAGTGACTGCAGGCGTGGAAACGCCTTTGCATTGAAGCCGCCCGAGGCCCAGTCGGCGAATCGGCATGCCGCCTCAACATGTCTGTCAGCCAGGACTGATGAATGTAGGGCGCTTAATTTGGATGCATAGGATGGAAGCAAAATCGTATACTTCAGATGGCCCGTTGCGCAAATTAGAACACAATGAACCCTCCTTCATTTTTCCTTCCAAATATCGACCTCCTTGTTCATTCATTCGACTTGTCGGTTGAGCATGCTGCGCTATACGTATTGAGGAACTACCTCTATAACTTGAGAAGGCAAAACTGTGAATTTGGGCTATTGGATACTATCGAATAAACGACGTCTTCCTACTGCGTACTTGTACGGAGTAGTTCTACTGTCGGCTCCGATCTCACACAGATTAAGACGCAGGTGCAAATCGATAAGCTGGCCGGATAATCAGATGATAACCGCGCGATGGCCAGGGCAACACACTGCAGACGGCTGAAAGTTCAGCTTACCATAGTTACTAGGAAATACCTGGTTCCTAGTATTGGAATGGAACTCCACAACCCACTTGCTGCTGCTTGAGTCTCGGTGCAAAGAAAGACGGCATACCAGATTGCCATCCATGTCTAGCTGGCGGAGCCATGCCGCCACGCAGCCATGCGGCACAGAACATGAATAAATGCGACCCCAAATATAGGTACATCTTAACTTTTAACTCGGAACACAAAAGGCCCAAAATAAAAATTGGAAATGTTAACAAATACATAGATAAATAAATGCCACATACCAGGTGATGTGCTCGTAGCGGATTTGACGAAAACCCCACGCGCGATTGCAAGTCGCCAAGTGAGATAGGTAGGTCAAAATGAGCAAAATCATCCAATCAAACTTGGTCCCTCAACATCTGCTTACGAGAAATACTGCATTTCCTCGCCAACGTGATTCATCCAGGCAAGCCGCATAGGACTATACATGTCACTAAAAAGGGCAGTCTTTGTGGAGGAACCTTTATGAAGCGGAATTTCGCGCGCACGTAAGGCGTACGTGATACAAGCTCAAGAAGAAAGATTTGACTAGCGCCTGGCCCAAATCTAAGGTCATCGATTTCTAGGTGCTTATTCCCTGCGCAGGGGGTGAAGAGAGCTACGCCAAGTCGTCCTACCTGGCGTCACCGATGTACGGAGCGATGGGGGCGCTTCTTAGTCCAAACGAGATGTTCGAGATAAGTGCATGAGATCCCGACTTTCCGGAGCCAGCCACCAAGTGTTCAGTTGGAGAGAGTTGGGACAACACGATCAGGGGGGGATATGTGATTGTTCGCTCCGCCAAGCATCTGATTTCTGACCTAGTTCAACAGACGAATAGTACAGTGAAACGAAAATAGAGAGCTTACATGTATCGTTGCGTTTGAGGCTGATGAATCCACAATCTCACCAATCAACATGCAGAAAACTTTGTGGGTAAGCTAACATCCGTTGCTTTGTCTGCCCGTTGACCCAACAGTGCGGAACCGCTCCAGTATTGAAACCTTGGTGGTGCAGAGCCCTGTCGTTGCCGTTGTGATGTTGTCGTTATTCTGCGTATGGCTGAGGCGGCATCCCGTTTGGTTTGTACATGTAGGTACAGACGCAGATCTGATGATCCCTTGGGTCTGAAGTGAGGTTTCTCGACATCCAACAGGCTGCGGAGTGCATATACTACATATTAGCAGGTTTCCTTCGGCTGAGTTGATCTCGCGCCGTAAAGAAGTTTGGATTGCTTAACCTATTACCCGTCGCGTGGCAAGTATGACTGATTCAAAACAACAACAAAAAGTACCGCATCTGTATGGAGCCCTGAAGGAGGAGATCCTCCAAACTAAGGTTGGAGGTATTCCCAGAACCAGCGCTGGCACGTCATCAGTCCCGAAGTCGTCTCAAAGGCTTCCCCCCCCCCCTGCCTCGGCAGATGAGGTAGGGAGCATCAACCCTAGAGCTGATTAGAACGTAGCGGGCTAGCTTCACCTACTGCACCATCCTACGCCACTAAAACGTGCAAGGCTTGAAGAAAAGAGACGGTCGGGGTTCCGGGAAGCAATCCCAGTGGACAGAACCCCTGCCCATCTCACCCAGGGTCCAACCAAGACGGGGGAGTTCGGACAAACACCATTGCGAGAGATGCCTCGCGGCCAAAAAAAGAGTCATTATTAAGCTAGGTTCCCCCCCGAATTGACTCTTATAGAAAACGTTAGATAAATCAAAATGAATAAAAATTAAACCCCGAAGGCAGCGTGGGTATGTACACATTAAAAAAGAAACATGCCATGTGCCTCCGGCAATCTGAAGTTCGCGATTTTGCCTTCTACATAGCTATACGTCTTGGCTCAGTTCCAAGGTTCAAGTCGGGGGGAACCCACTGCCCGGCTCCAGGTGCTTAAGTGTGCATACAGCTCCAGGGGCTCCATCCAGCCCAGTGAGCAGCCGAAAGGCCTCGCTTAAAAAATGGACTGCCAAACCACAGTTTCTGCAGCCCATGCTGACATCTCCAGAACAAGCAATGCTATCAAACCCAGCTCTTCACAAGAAAAAGGCGATCGCTTCATAACCCCCTCGTCATGTCAGTGTCCTTCATGTCGATACGAGACCATCGGGCGTCGGTAATCGGCCAGGGGCTAGCTAATATGCCATGGTCGATTTGCGATGGGTCTAAAAACGCGCTCTCAGCTCGAAAAGACTTGAGCTGTCTGTTCATCGAGGAGCTAGCGAGGCTTCAAAGTTCCAGTAGGCGTGATGATGATCTCGATTTGGGGGCAGAGCTGAGTTTCGCATTCTACTATACAATTCCGATGTGAGTATGCACTGCCTAGGTAGGTGCCTCGCCCCCACGTTGCAGTTGAATCGCGCCGTGGCTTTAATAGCCCTCCTCTATCAGCCTGGTTAGTTATCCGCATCGGTCCGCCCTAGTTAGAGCCGCGGAGGTGGCCATGTTCATGTTGGGAGAGCGTGCGTCCCTTATCGCTTTTGCCGTGGAGATGAAATTTTTTTCCTCGTCCGTTGAGCCAGAGCCATTTGAAAGACGAGCCGATACCATCACGGTTCGATTTTAGCTGCCGACTCCTCTCTAACTTGAAGTGATGCGACGGTCCACCTCAGTCATATCAATACTTCCAGGCAAGGACGCCACTGCGACCAGCAGGTCATTTTTAAGCTCGCCCCATGCCTGCGGATGCATTTGTATCCTGGTTAATGGGTTTTAGCTTGTGCTAACAATGCAATGATACGGAGGGAGATGTGGTGTCTCCGGCGCTGTTAGATGAGAACCCTAATCTATTAATTGACCTTGATTCTCATTCATTGTCATTATAAACAATTTTGAGTTTGTAGTCCATATTCATGGCGTTCCAGAATATTCTGACCCTCATTTAGGGCTTTTATCGAAAACCTGCCGTCGGAAATCCTGGTAGTGTCTTTGATTGCCTCACCTCACGTGGTGTTGACATTTCCACGTCAAGCTCTTATCGCTCATTGTTTGTCTTGGCAAGGTCCGATAAATCCTACGCGCCAACAGGTTTCGCGATAACGTGACCGAAGCAACATGTGTCCATGGTACCACATGTAGAATTTTATCGGTAAATGGGTTGCGACTGAGTGTCTCATTGTAATTTTATGATCCGCTGATGCAACGTTCAATGGCTCTCCATTGTCAGGTGGTTGCGCTGAACAGCGGACATAGGCACAGACATCGAAGGTTTTGAGGCTCAGGCATTAAGTCGATGTCAGGAAAGGAGACTGCCACGAGGTGCCATCCTACATTTTGTCAATGGATGTCAGGAACTATTTATTTACCTACCTAGGTAGTTCCGTAATCTACCCTAGAGCATCAAGCAGATCCTCGAGAGCTACGGAGCCATATCTTGCTGCACACGATCTTTGGTCGCCATTTAATATGCATGCTATCTATATATGCTATGATGCATAGGTTGTGCTGAGGACTGGACCGGTTATTAAAGAGTCTGTCCGACTTATCACTCATATGATTGAAGCGATGCTGGTAATGCGGGCAAAATAATGGAGTAGATGAGGATGGGTGAGTGAACAACCAAGCGTAAGCAACTCGCCAGCTTACTCAAATGTCTTGGAGAGTAAACAGAGCTAGGGCGGACATCCACATTCGAAAGACGCCGCCTCTGTACTAACAAGGGGGAATTATCACAATGATCAGTAATTAATCACAACGACAGCTGGATGATTATTCAGAAGTCGCGGACCTAATAGATAGATTTGTTTTTCTGGTAGAAAGTGGGCGAGTGAGATAACACGAACATGTTTAATAGATAGTGCAGCATCATTACCATGCAGCCATAGCTGCTAGATCATATGTCGCACTCTCTACCAAACGATCTAGGATGGAGTTAGACTTGAGCTTGTTCCTTAGTAGACGGATCCGGTCAATGATTGAGCGTGCAGAGACGGTAGAAGGCAGCCGGCGTCTGCGGGTTGCTTGCTTTTCCTCCTCCTCCTTCTTTTTTTCTCTCGCTATACTATGTGTTGTTAAATTGCTAGCCAATATACTCAGTAGATGGAGGAAAACGCCAGATAAAATAGCGCAAAGGTACATGTGACAGCTCAACTATGGCTGCCACCACACACATAGGAGATTGGGACGACGGGTTGAGACCAGAGTGAGATGGTATGGGCCGGTCATTGACCAAGTGACGTAGCAATCAATAGAAGTTGGCGAGGCATCATAGTCAAGCGTCTGCTCAGACGCTGTGCGGGCTAATTGATATGGCCGCGTCGATCGTGGTGCACCATTTCATCGCGTCGCAGATAGCTCATGGCATGGCAGGACCCTGCGACCTTCATCGCCACTAGTTACCACCGCGCTCCGAAGGGGAAGCATGCCGCCAGCCGGGACCCATTTGCCACAAATCTCGGGAGACGGATAACATCGAGTGCTGTGACCAAGAGATTATGCGATGGCGATGTGGATGTGGATGTTGGCACGTTGGAGAGGAGGGAGAGGGAGCCATGACATGTCCAGGTACAAGCCTTCATTTGGCAGACGAGCATGTTGAAGCAAATCCACTCCAACATCCCAATTCTCTGGCAAGCTGGGTAGGTAATAAGCATTATGAGCATTTATTTATTATGACCGGCTATTTTCTGGTTTTATTTTGGGAGATATCCCGGCTGCTAGGATGCTCGGGATTTGGTTTTTTCCCTTTGTCTCCAGAACCGGGCTGGTGTCGAAAAAAACAAAAACAAGCCCAACTCGGCGGAACTCTCTGATAAATGTCTTAGGGTCTAGTCTAAGATACCGCCACAACGTGATTGATCACCTAGAATCCGTTGCTTGGGTTTAAAAAAAAAAGGGTAAAAAAGGAAAGAAAAAAAAGAACCAAGTGGCTCGGCGTGTTTGTGTTTCATCCACCCTAACATCTAACTTATGCAAATACATACCTCTTACATATGAGGACAAACAAATCAAAGTCGTCGTCTAAGTGCACCAAATAAATGAGACATCGACTTTCCACCCCAAGAAAGAAAAAGAAAAAACAACAACAATGGCAATAGCAATAGCAATAGCAACAAAAACAAAAAACAATGGGTTTTCCAATTGATGTTACGTCGGGTAATGAAGAGAGCGAAATTGATGAGTTGCTCTTCTTACAGCGAGGTCACAAAGATGCCACGAGGAGTCCATATGAATATTATGAATATTACTCCCTACAGGACGATAGTGGTAAAAAATCGACCCAGGTAAAACGTCTGGTTTGTCAAAGCTGTATTATTAGTTTCAGAAGCTGCAAGTTTGTGATTGCGGGACACATGAATGACGGCACAGAGAACGGAAACCGGAACTTGACGTATAACATATTTACGTACTTGTACTGTGCATGGATGCCTCATTACCTTGTGAAGCTTTTTTTATTTTTATTTAGCCCCGGATGGTAATGTGGGTAGAACACGAGTCTAGGTGGACGCCATGGCCGTTGCAGCGGGTGTTGTCCCCTGGACAGGCACTCTGTAGGCACTCCATACCTGTCCACATTCTTCTGTCCGACAATGGAGCTCTGGTCTCAGTTATGCTGTTGCATCCACTGCACTGGGAAGCGGAAAATCATTGAGCCCCCAATAAACAATGCCATTGATGGTTGCTTTGCGGTCGCTACGCAGTACAGTACAACGTCCGTAAAATGTCCTTACCTTAGGTATATGCACCAGCCTGCGAATCATGTTGGTTAGATTGGTGCGTCCTCGAACAAAAGGGGCCATGTATGTACATTTGTATATACATATATTGTGGCCACCCTTGAACTGTGACGACATATGAATGGGTATTATATCTTAGGTAGGTGAGGTACATACATGCATTTCATCAAATGTGATCTGGATGGTACAACTGACAGGCAGACAAGCTGGTCATCCCGATCCCGAAAGAGGAGGAGAGAGACAGAGCGCGCGAGGGAGCGAGGGAGCGAGAGAGCACACATACAGTAGGACACAAGCCCCTGGATTGGCACCCTTGCCTCCAGCAAAGGAGCTAGCGATGATTTTTAGGATGGTCTCTGGGTCTTCGCCGGGGGCCTTTGTGGAGTCGCCGCGCCTCTGGGACAGTCCTTTTTAGCGCAACCCTAGACTGCAAGTGTCGTGGTTCATGATCTCTCCCCCCCACCCCTTGTTGCCAAGTCTTCCCAACCAACTTGGTCCATGCAGCAAGCCAGTTGATGGTGTGGTTCTTGTCTCTTGTTTGGTCTTGTTTGGTCTTGCTGGTCCATCGCCCGTCTCAGTCACGCAAGTGAGTGGGTGGATGACCAGCCCATGATCTTCCGGTGATGCGGTGCCTACTGGCGACCAGCGAGTAGTGACCTATTGTCATACCTCCATTCGGTAGAGGCTAATGTTAAAGGACCACCACCGCTGGCTGTCAAGGGCGTGACTGTAAGAGCTCTTGACAGGCTAGGCCACAATAGTTCGCCAATTAAACAGTGATTGGTCCCAAAGCCCGGGTAATATGGAGCCCTGCTGGAGCGAGAAAGACCCCCTGGAACGACAAGCAACCATGAGCAACGCGAGGCACCTCAGGTAAGGTGCTGCCGTCTTGCTGCTAGTCGAGGGTGTGAGGTACATGTACATACTCCCAGCCGGTATCCACGTTGCTCGCAGTACCTGCGGTACCCACAAGTGTCAATGAGAGGACGTCCCAGTGCAACCGGCTGCCATGCAAGGTATGGAGTACAAGGATGTCGGTCGAGGACAGTACCTGTACCTTGATGTGTGGCTAGCTCCATCACGCCAAGAATTGAGTGTCGGTCTCGGGCAGTTCTGGAGGGGGGCGGGCAGACGGGCAAGACGGGTAGACGAAGTAGAGTTGAGCCATTGATGAACCCCCAATCCCATCCCATCCATAACATGAACGCCCCCAAAAAAAATCAAGTGCTTGCATTATTGCCTTTGTGGTCTCCCTCCCTCCCTCCCTCCAGTCTCCACGCCAGCATCTCCCAACACCCGTTGCTTGGAAGTCGATTGCACAACTGGTCGTATCTACTAGGACGAACACGAAATCCTCCACTCCAGCTGTCGATTCTCCCGGAGGCAAATGCTCTAGATTACCTATACAGTTGTATGGAAAGGGGTTAGCATCACATACTGTGAAAGAAACGATTGCCAAAACTTGACCTCGCAGGAGTCACGATATAACGAGACTGGGACATCTCACGGAGCATTTTTTTGCCACTGGAATTGAACCTTCTTGCTTTTCCGGCTTGCCTCGACAAAGACTGGAAAAACGAAAAATCAACAACTAGCTACCATCCTAACCCTCGCTCGTCAATCAAAATCGTCAACGCCCAGGACCTGCTGTTGCACCTCGATTCTGATCTCCCAGCTTGCATTTGGAGAGTCTGGGCATTTCGATTGCCGACCCATAGGCACACCTGATTCGATAATCGAAACGTAAGGTCGACTTTCGTTTGGATCCGGACAACGAACTGGACTGTCTGTTCGTCAGTCTGGTCAAGCTGCGATATATGTACGTTGGTTTGCCAATCGCTACGGGTTTCTGAATATCGCCGGGACCAATTCGTAAGTCCAGCCCTGTCCTCATTCCCCAGTGCGCAGGGTAAGGAGCATGATGATCGCATTATGGCCCTTGCAAAACCCGCTGCACCCTTCTCGTCTGCGAGCTGTCACCTATTCCTGGCACGACGTCGGAAGCTGCGGGCCGACGATGTATTCATTCATTCATTCCTTCCCATCTAAGACGTCCACCTCCCGCCTTCTGTTCACTGCTCCCTTTCATTCCAGACGCGGCTCGGGGTCACTTCCCATAACAACAATCCTGCAACAGAGCACCTTGCTAACAGCACGCTCAGGCTTTTACAGCTTAGCAGAAGCAAAAGCTCAGACAGGGTTTCCTAGAGCTTTGCCATTTCGAAGCAGCAGGAGCTTGCTGACCTGTGCTACTACGGTTGTTTTGTCACACCGGATCTGACCCCATGCCGCATCTTTTCGACGTAGGTACTCACCATTGAGCCATAGCGGTGCATATTGAGCCTCATTCCAATTGAAAGATTGGATTATCTGGGACATCGCAGAGAAAAGCAACCGTTGCCGATGTCTTTTTCTCTCTGTTCTCGATCATCCCTTAGGAAGTGCTAACTCTACTTTTTTTCGTTAGAAAACCACACGCATCTGAATATACTACAACATCTACCAAAATACGTGAGGAAGCCTGCGTGATTCTTGGTCTCATCTGGGGCAGGGCGCAGGGCCTGGGCTTGTAGATCTTCAACTCAATGAGTTGAGCCATCACGGCCACCGCAATGCTGATCGACCGCCCGATGAGAGCGAGTCTTCAAGTGGCTCCTTTAGAATTCACCAAAACACAACCTGAACCTATTGGCGATGGGTCATTACAGCACGACGAGAACCACAAGTCGAATCAGAATCCCCAAGCCTTCTACTTTCAAGCACAGATGACGCCGCCAGCTACCCCCAATGGCTCACAGGAAAACCTGTCTCCGGAGCCGGAGACCCTTGTGGCACCAATATTCCATAATTTTCTGCGAGCTTTCTATCCCTTCCATCCTACCTACGCCATGAACGACTCCAGCGTAACATTGCCTCTAGATGAAGGAGACATCGTGCTAATACATTCAATTCATACAAACGGATGGGCGGATGGGACGTTGTTGGCATCGGGTGCCAGAGGATGGCTCCCAACCAATTACTGTGAAGAATACGGACCAGAGGAAATGCGAAACCTGCTGAAAGCGCTCCTAAATTTTTGGGATCTTTTGCGAAGCACTTCAGTTGATGATAGCGAAATATTTCAGAATCAAGAGTTTATAAAGGGTCTCATTGGAGGCGTTCGCTATCTACTAGTATGTCCTGCTACCCTATCTTCCAGGTTAATGCTGACTATTTTTGCAGGAGTGTACGCAATGCCTCAATCGGGAATCCGCCTTGATTCAACGGTCAGATCCTTTGCGCAAGTGCCGCAAGTCGCTCCTGTCGGAACTATCCTCCCTGGTCAAGACGGCTAAGCGGCTCCAAGAAATTCATCGAATTGCAATTGAATTTCCGGAAGACATCAATGATGTTGTTGATCAGGTGATCCTAAAGGCATTTAAACTTGTTACCAAAGGAGTTCGATTCTTGGATGTAATGGATGACGACAGACGTGCTCGTATTCCGTCGGCAGTCACCGTCATGTCAACGGTTATGGAGGAGTCATTTGTGCCGCCGACGCCACCAGCAGATCGATCCGCTTTTGAAGATAGGGCATACGAGACGGCGAAGAATGACATGCACCGAGCCAACAACAACAATGATGGAAAAGTCGGTCCGGCTTTGGAGGAGTCAGGCGAGGCTCGACTCTCTCAGCAAGGTCCGTGGACTAAGCGCCTGTCATCCCTGAACCCACCACAAACTGGACGAAACTCGCGACGCTTCTCGCAAGGTAGTTCGTCGCAGACGAATCGGCTATCTGCAAACATGTCCCACCGCGTGTCTTTTGCCGGACCATCTCCATTGTCACGACCTCACCATCTCATTTCAGAGCGTCTCAACAGAAGTCACGACTTGTTCCTTTCTAACCTCGCGTCCTTTATTGGGAGGTTGCACCCTCAATCACAGTCACGATCAGAACTGGCCCGGTCTATTAAGCAGTCAGCCACCTCTGGAGGAGAACTTCTAGCTGTAGTCGATGTTGTGTGGCAGCACAGTGTCTCCATTCCCGCTACTTCATTACCTGCTGCGTTGGGCTCATCGAGGGAGGTGTTACTTGATCGAATTCATTGCTTGGTCTTCTCTGCCCGAAGCATTCTCGTTACCGTAGTCACAGATGGCGCAGATATCATCTTGGCAGACGACAAACACCTTTTGCTGACGTCCGCGGCAGATTGTGTGAAAGCAGCGGGCGATTGCGACGCAAAGGCTAAGACTGTTCTCGAGAGGATTGGCGACTTCGAGTTTGAACCGGAAGAGAATGCATTGGAACTGGATCTTAGTATCCTCGATATTAAAGAAGTTGGGACTAGAGCTCCCTCGGTTGCAGAAACATCGGAGCCCGTGAGTGTCGCAGAGTCTGCCCAGACCTGTGAATCTGTCATTCCTTCCATTAGACGGCCCAGTGTAGCGCCTGTTGACAAGCCACTCCCTCAAGTTCCGGATGAGGCGGCCGTCGAGGAGCCGTCTAGTCAAGAGCCTTCCGGTGTTCTCTCCCAACCAACCCCAGAGATAGAGGATCATGATATAAAAATGGCAACGCCGGCAACGTCTGCTCGCTCAACCTTACCCCCGCTACCAAAGCTCACTACAACTCTTTTGCCGGCTGACAGCCAAGGCACTATTCAAGGTCCCATTCATGACCATGACTTTCATTCTTCGTTTGATAGTATAACTGGTTCCAGTGCAGGAAGCAGCGCTACCTATCTAAGCCGGGACTCTGAGACAAGTGCTGTCTCTCAGAACTCCACACGAGCCACGACACCAGACCACACACTAATACCCCGAAACCAGCCTTCTATGTCGGAATTGAGTACTACAGAGAGCTCAACCAACACAGAAGAAGGAGATGATGTTGAATCCAAATTGCTTGTGAAGACATACGCTCATGAACTGGTCTTTAACAAAGAAGGGCAAGTTACTGGGGGATCACTGCCAGCTTTGGTTGAGCGTCTCACAATGCACGAGGCTACGCCGGATGGCACTTTCGTCTCAACATTTTATCTCACCTTTCGCTTGTTTTGCACTCCTATAAGGCTCACAGAAGCACTTATTGATCGATTTGAATATGTGGGAGAGTCGCCACATATGTCGAGTCCAGTTCGCCTGAGAGTATATAATGCTTTCAAGGGCTGGCTCGAGTCACATTGGAGGGATCAAACAGACCGGGAAGCATTGAAATTGATCATTCCTTTTGCTGAGACACGACTTAATGCCGTACTTCCATCGGCTAGTTCCCGGCTTCTCGAATTGGCTCACCGTGTTTCTGGAGACGGCGCCTTGGTACCCCGGCTCGTCTCTTCCATGGGCAAGACAAGCACTGCCGTTGGCCAATATGTCCCAGCTGATCTTCCCCTCCCCACCCCCGCCATCTCCAAGAGTCAACAAAGCACTTTACACGCTTTCAAAAGCGGCGCCACTGTCCCCACTATTCTTGATTTTGAACCTCTTGAGCTTGCTCGCCAATTAACTGTCAGGCAGATGAACATATTCTGTTCAATTCTGCCCGAGGAACTGCTTTCCTCGCAGTGGATGAAGAAAAGTGGTGCCGAGGCACCCAATGTCAAGGCAATGTCCTCTCTCTCTACAGACCTATCCAATTTGGTAGCAGATTCGATCCTCCAACAGGCTGAAATCAAGAAGAGGGCAGCAGTCATCAAGCAGTGGGTGAAGATTGCGCAGCAGTGTTTTGAACTCCACAATTATGATGGCCTCATGGCCATTATCTGCACGCTCAATAGCAGCACCATCAGTCGTCTACGCAAGACTTGGGACCTCATATCTCTGAAGCGCAAGGAAGCCCTCCGAAATTTGCAGGAAATCGTGGAGCCTTCGCAAAACAACAAAGTCCTTCGGACTAAGCTACATGATCATGTTCCACCCTGTTTGCCCTTCCTGGGCATGTATCTTACTGACTTGACCTTTGTGGATATTGGCAACCCTGCCACAAAGCAAATGTCCTTGGGAGGCGACTCTGAAGATGAGGCTGCTGGTGGGCTTACTGTTGTTAATTTTGATAAACACACCCGCACGGCTAAGATTATCGGAGAGCTCCAGCGATTCCAGATTCCTTACCGTCTTACAGAATTGCCAGAAATGCAAGACTGGTTATCAGCCCAGATCCAACGCATTCGTGAAGGGGATCACGGAAACGTCCAAGTTACCTATTACCGCAAGAGCCTGCTGTTAGAACCCCGCGAGTCGGCAATTCGACGTGATCCCGAGCCGCAAACGCCTATTTTAAATGGAGCGTCTCGCGGAGATCTTTTTGGATGGATGACACGCGACCGAGGCGGATCAAGTGCGGCGTCAACGCAAATATGAGACGCCCGTCTCGTCTGCTCATTCACTCTTCACGTTGGCAGTATTTTTGCCGTGCTGGACCAGAGCTTGGTCATTTCAACATATCAATCACTACGCATATATTCATCTTTGTTACCTGCTTTTCAGCCTTGATACCCTCGATTTTTGTTCTTTTTTTTTTTACTGTTCAGAAGACTTCCTTGTGGCATTTTAAACTATCATGGCGCATTCGTTCAAATGGACGCATTGACGACAAGCAGCAAACGGGCGTTTTTTTCTTCGGCTTTTTTCGGGGGATCCTTCCCCAAATACAGTTCATACATAATAGCAAAGCCGTCTAAGGCTCTGCTTCAGTCGAGGCTCATTCCCAGCATGTGTTGAGCCTGGCCCGATCTTAGCTTGTGCTTCGCAGCCTAGTTCTGTGATGTTGGAGGAGCTATGTACTATCTCAGCCACGCATTCACGCAAGTATTTTTGGGGAGGAAAGGAGATGAGTAAGATGAGGAGAGCGATAGTGGAGTATCATGGATTTCCCCCCTTTCCAGCTTTCATAGTTGTTATGCGGAGTTTTATGATTTCTTTAGAGTAATGAGTCCATTGGCGTGGGAGAGAAAAGAAGCGCCGGCATCGAAGTGGTGGGATGGCACAGGATCTGGGTTTGTGGGATATCACGACGATTCGGAGGGCAACTAGCCAAAGCTTACGAAGGGCGTCATGGGTTACTTGTGAACATAAAAAAGTTTTTGTGTATGAAGATAAATTTCTTATTGGATGTCCACTGAATGATAGTGAGACGTTAGGGCAGGTAGATCTCAATCAAACAGTTAAAGAGTTTAATTTTTGAACGAGGTAGTTCGGAGGATAAAGAAACTGGTCTTTGAGGTGTGAGTGGTCATTCCCTATATCACATCCCGAATTTATGAGAAAACCCTACCGGTCACCGTGGATTGAAATTTTTTTATTCCCCTCGCTTCTTAAAGCAAGGTAGTTGTAGAGGCTTCGTGTTTTGGAGTACATACATGTTGTTAGACGGCCGTCGGCGGCTATCGATTGGATGACAGAAATCTTACATTAAAACGCACTCTGCCTAGCAACGACTTGAAACATCAATTGACAGTCAGCCATTCTTCTATGCTTTATGGATAATGCCTCAATTTACACGGCGGCTTCGCAGCCAGTGGCTTGTCTTATTTTCATGGGCTACCTGCGGTTTATTTTTGGAGGATTCGATGTGGGCATGGCTTAGATGATTTCTTGTCTCCTGGTGTTGCGACGCGCCCCGCACTGGTCATGCTTGGACTCGTGCTGCCTAAGCATCATTCTGAATGATGTTCAATCATAACCTACCATTTTTTAGAGGTATCCAGCTTGTGGATTAAAAAGACGAACTTGCGACTGGAGAGCGATCTGATGCTCTTCCGTGGCATTTTACAACTACCTTTAGATGCTTAGGCACTGCCTAAGGCATGCACCTGGTATTAGGAGAGGTAACAATAGGCGCTTATATACGGAGTATACGAGGTGACTTTCTTCGAAATGTAGCTACCTACCTAGGTACCTATATGAACTTGATTTGCTAAACAACCGGCCTCTAATCAAGGGTATCATGCTAAGCGACCAAGTGAAGAGCTGCTTTTAATGGCGACCAACCAAACAAGCAACTATATTGGGGTAGGTTGCAAGTCTTGCCTGTAACGTCGCAAGCTCGAGCTGTGACTGGTTGGTGAAACTTGGCGAGCGCTTAATCAGTTCCATCAGCGACAAACCACAACCACAGCCACGGCCACAGCTACCTTACACCCCGTCACGGCGCCAGTTAGCCAGCAAGCAAAGCCTTTGGGGGTGCGATCGTGAACAGTTATGATGACGTCGCGTCGGCGGCTCTCTCTGTTTGTGCAGGTGCAGGTGCAGGTGCAGGTGCAGAGGATGGTATGTATGACTGTTGTCTGGTTGCTGCATATCCTTTACTTAGATTCACTCCCTACCCGCCTGGTCCCCTTTGCCTTCTTATTGTTGTCCGCTATTCTCCCATTCAACGTTTGTTCACGACAATATCACCACTTCCCATTCAAAGCACAATAATAGACCATTCACCCTTTTTATTTTATTTTTATTTTTATTTTATTTTTGTTTCGCGGAGCTCTCCAAATCGCCAGCACCCCCGGCCTTTTTTTCTATAATCGACTTCTTATTACTCACGCGTCGACCTCTTTTTTGCTTTGTACTTTACTTGGCCTGGTGCCGTCTCCTCTCCTGAAGAGTCTTCTTCGTAAACGCAGATATCTTATGTCTCCAACACGAAACGGCCGGCCGTAATCATAATACTACGACGCTTTTGGTTCGGTCTTTTCTAGACTCATCGTTTTCTTTGAGACATACATCCTCTTTATCTCAGACATAATTGCAACACCGAATTCTATAATGTTGTTCTCGAGATCGCAAGATGGTAGACCAACACCCTTTCCTCGCGTCCCTGATAGTTTACGAGCCCATTCATTGAACCCTCTCGCCGTGCGCCAACGGATAGAGCCTCGCGCAGACACGGCGCCATACGTGACACCGTATCTTAGCCTCCCGTCTCGACTATCTCAAATATGGATCAACCGCTGGACAATCCTGCTGCTGCTTGTACTTATACGTACAGTGTTGTTGGTGGCACAGCTGCGTGAGAACATCGGTGATGCTGAGACCAAAGCTCTTTCGGCCTGTACAAAGGTCGAGGACGTCGGCAGTGCTATGGCATCGATGCCTCACTATCTGTCTCTTGGGGTCAATGATATGGCTGCATCAGGGATTGAAAAGACGGTCCATGGCATGATGGATATGCTCGATCTTGTCATTCAAGGTGTCGAGGCTATCATCATTTTCTATATCAACTTTCTCACAGCGACATATACCTGCCTGATCACTGCCCTTGTGCATGGCAGTCTGGATGTTGTCGCCTCTGTCACGAAGGAAGCGACCAAAGAATTCAACTCTCTTATTAATGGAACCGCGAATGAAATTGACAGTATTGCGAGCGGTTTGCAGGACTCTATCAATAAACTTAGCTCTGGCATCCAGAATTCGATATTTGGCAACCTCATCCCGGATATACCAAAGGTCAACCTGTCTGGACCGGTAGATAAGCTCAAAGGGTTCAATTTAAGCTCCGGCAATTTTGTCAAAGATGTTCAGCAGTTGAATGAGAATCTGCCCACATTTGAGCAGGTCCAGAACCTAACTGAATCGGCAATATCCTTCCCATTCGGTATTCTTCGCAAAGCGTTGAATGAGAGCTATGGAAACTATCAATTTGACAAAGGGGTTTTCCCACTTGCTCAAAAACAGCAGCTCTCGTTTTGTTCAAATAACGACAACCTAACCAATTTCTTTGCTCATTTGTATAGCCTTGCAGATAAGGCGCGCGTTGCATTCATCGCTATTCTAGCTATACTTGCTATTGCTGCTATGGCCCCTATGGCCTGGCTCGAGGTGAGAAGGTGGCATCGACAACGACGACATGCAAAGCTGGTGGCCCAGAATCAATTCGACCCCATGGATGTCGTTTACATTGCCTCTAGGCCATTTACTGCCAATTTGGGCATAAAGTTTGCCAGTCGGTTCAAAGGCAAGCGTCAAATCCTCACTCGCTGGTGCATTGCCTATGCGACTACGCCATCCGCGCTTTTTGTCCTATCACTTGCCATGACAGGCTTTTTCGCATGCCTTTGCCAGCTTATTCTTCTAAAAACGATACAAAAGGAAGTGCCAGAGCTTGCACATGAAGTCGGGGCATTTGCAGACAATGTTGTCGGAAGTCTTGAAAAGGCATCTACTGATTGGGCGAATGGCGCGAATGGTGTCATCACAGGCTTGAACGACGATATCAACCATGACCTTCTCGATTATGTTAGCAATGCAACACAGGCTGTAAACGGCACGCTGAATACATTTCTCGACAAGATGGAGGAGGGTCTGGAGACTGCTTTCAACGGCACAGTCTTGCTTGATCCCATTCGATCAGTTCTGCATTGTGTTATCGGCCTTAAGATCGAGAGTGTTCAAAAGGGATTAACATGGGTTCACGATCATGCGCATGTTAATCTTCCTCTCTTCCCAAACAACACCTTTAGCGTAGGTGCCAATGAGTCACTCAGCGGAGACTCAGGTCTGCAAAGCTTCTTGGCGTCGCCTTCTTCGGTGACTACAGATGAAGTAACAGGGTCTGTGGATCATGTCACAAATTGGCTGCACAACACCCTCGTCCAGGAGGCCCTCATATCCACTGGCCTCCTTCTGGTCTACATTATTGTCGTATTGGTCGGGGTTGCTAGGACACTGGCGGGTATTCATGCAGGTGAACGTGGCCGTGCAGAAGGTGGGATTCGTTATCCGGCTCCAGATCAATTGCCACCGACCCGAGAGGCCGAGCCGTCCCGATCTCAAGATGAGCCCAGCGTGTGGGTACTTGAGCCTCCACCTATTGAAGGATACGTTCGTAGATTGGGTAGACGAAGCATGGATTCTGAAAAGACGGTGGCATATGGAGGCAACATTGGGACAACTGATTTCATCAGTAACCCGTATGGCCACATGGATGAAAAGGGTGGGTTTTAGAAGGAGTATGTTTCATGTCAGACATTTAGACACTGGCAATTTGGTTAAATTCAGGCATTCACATGCGGCATGAAAAAGCCTGTCATTTCTGCTCTAGCTGACTTGGGAAGATTGGTCTTCTTATAGCCATCGTTATTCGTATGGACCAGAGTCAAGGACATGTATGTTATTTGTTATTGCTTTTGATGTTTTATGAATCGCTTCGCCATTTGGGCGGTTGACACGTAAGTTTATAAGGATATTCTGAAAATTTTAGACGCCGTATGTATTAATAGATTCAATACAATATAAGTGCTGTAGATAGATACAAAGTGAATTGCTTAAAGCCAGCGAATGAAAGAAAGGAAACTGGTTAAGCATCTGTGACGCACCATTTGTCGCCGGATTGGGCAAGTCCGGACATGTGGACCCCAGGCTGCAGATGCGGGAGGCGGAGCCGATGCCTCTGTATGCAGGCTTTAAGACCTGCAGCATTGACAAGGATCGGAGCGCATTGATCCGGAATCGGTGTTGACTCGCCCGCTAGCGCTTTGCAGCTCCGAGATATTTCTTAAAGACCCCCAAGCCTGCTGCTCCAACTTTGGATTTGTGGTCGATAAACAAAAGCATTTGGCTTCACATTTCGGTCCTGTGGCGATCTAAACACCCAAATCAGACATTATGGACGCCATCAATCGGACATTTGAGCGCTGCAAGTCGCAGAAAAGGGTTCGTTCTTTGCTGGTCTCTTTTTTCAACTTGCCCCTCCTTGGCGATGGAGGGGTCAGTCTTTGCAGACTCGAGCAGAGAGTCACATCGCGACCTATTGCTGACAGTAAATAAATAGCCTGCGCTGGTCACGTATGTCACTGCGGGATACCCCCGACCCGAAGACACTCCAGGCATCTTGCTGTCTATGGAAAAGGGAGGCGCTGGTATGGTCAACCTCGAAAGTCGTTCAAAGAATAAATGAAAAAAAGTGCTTTAGACTAATGTTGCGTTGGTAAACAGATGTGATAGAACTTGGCGCCCCCTTTACCGACCCGATTGCAGACGGTCCGACAATCCAGACGGCCAACACGGTATGACACAAACACACGCTCAATCAACATCCTGGGCTAACTTGACCTTCCTCAGATTGCTTTGAAGAATGGCGTCAGTATCGAGTCTACGTTGGGCATGGTCAAGGAGGCTAGATCGCGAGGCCTAAAAGCTCCCGTGATGCTCATGGGTTATTACAACCCTCTTCTCAGCTATGGAGAGGAGCGTTTGCTACAAGATTGTCAAAAAGCTGGGCTCAATGGTTTTATTGTTGTAGATTTGCCTCCGGAAGAAGCCATCTCCTTTCGTAAGCTATGCACTAAGGGCCGGTACGTTCATTCTAGGGTTCAATTTCAACAGACTTCTGTGCTATTGCTACGTATGAAATAGATGGTGGAAGCTAATCTTATTTTCGTGTCTTAGCCTATCATACGTGCCTCTAATTGCACCTGCCACATCCGATACTCGCATGAAGCTCCTCTGCCAGTTGGCTGACTCCTTCATCTATGTCGTTTCAAGACAGGGCGTCACAGGTGCCTCGGGTACTCTAAGTGCCCATCTTCCCGAGCTTCTCGGTCGAGTCAAGAAATACAGCGGAAACAAGCCAGCTGCTGTTGGCTTTGGTGTCAGCACCCACGAACACTTCGAGAGTGTGGCTGCCATTGCCGACGGTGTCGTGGTTGGCAGTCAAATAATTACTACTATTCAAAAAGCTGCCCCAGGCCAACAGGAGACTGATGTTGAGAACTACTGCGCCTATCTATGTGGCCGCGATGCTCGACAGAAGCAACCTACCGAAGATGTGGCGCTGGTTGAGGATGCTCCTGGAAACAAGGGTGCCAATGGCCAGACTGTTTCGGTGAATGCTGTTGTGACGGACGAGGATAGGCTTGCTGCGGAGCACGATAGCGCTTTAGTTGCACAATTGGCAGCCCTGCACGGCAAGATCCCGGAGAGGTTTGGTGAGTTTGGCGGCCAGTATGTCCCCGAAAGCTTGATGGACTGTTTGTCCGAGCTCGAAGAAGGCTTCAATAAGATTATGAACGACCCCACATTCTGGGAAGAATACAGGTCATACTACGACTACATGGGAAGACCGTCTCGCCTACACCTGGCAGATCGTCTTACGGAGCACTGTGGAGGGGCCAATATCTGGCTGAAGAGAGAAGATTTGAATCACACTGGTAGCCACAAGATCAATAACGCCCTGGGACAACTGCTGCTAGCTAAGCGTTTGGGAAAGACGAAAATTATTGCGGAGACCGGAGCTGGTCAACATGGTGTCGCTACTGCTACAGTATGTGCCAAGTTTGGCTTGGAATGCACAGTCTACATGGGAGCGGTATGTCTTTTACTTCTGCCAAATGGCATCGATAATACCACTGACACTCTTAAAATAGGAGGACGTTCGCCGCCAAGCACTTAACGTATTTCGAATGAGGCTGCTCGGTGCTAAGGTTGTAGCGGTGGAAGCAGGAAGCAAAACTCTGCGAGATGCTGTGAACGAGGCTCTCCGTGCTTGGGTTGTTGACCTTGACACTACTCACTACATCATTGGATCTGCCATTGGACCCCATCCGTATCCAACCATCGTTCGAACTTTCCAATCGGTTATTGGGGATGAGACAAAGAAGCAAATGCAAGAACTACGAGGCAAGCTTCCCGACGCCGTTGTTGCATGCGTTGGTGGTGGCAGCAATGCTGTTGGCATGTTCTATCCTTTTGCCAACGACCCCAGCGTTAAACTCCTGGGTGTCGAGGCAGGCGGCGACGGCATCGATACTGCTAGACATAGCGCCACACTCACTGGTGGTTCCAAGGGTGTCCTTCACGGCGTGAGGACATATGTTCTCCAGGACAAGAATGGTCAAATCATCGAGACGCATTCAGTGTCCGCCGGTCTCGACTACCCTGGTGTTGGCCCTGAGCTGAGTTCGTGGAAGGATAGCGAACGGGCCAAATTCATCGCCGCCACTGATGCCGAAGCCTTTACTGGCTTCAGGCTACTAAGCCAGCTGGAGGGCATAATTCCGGCACTGGAATCGGCTCACGGTATATATGGAGCTATTGAGCTAGCTAAAACAATGAAAAAGGGCGAGGATGTGGTCATCTGCCTCAGTGGTAGAGGAGACAAGGATGTGCAGAGCGTTGCGGAGGAATTGCCCAAGATCGGGCCGAAGATTGGGTGGGACCTTCGTTTCTAAGGCTAAAAAAGAAAGAAAGAAAAGAACATTATAGAAAAGGTTGTAGATTTAGGAGGCTGAGATACTGCTTACAGCACATGGCGTTTATACGTTCCGCAAAGGTGCGGAAGGGGTGATATACACGGCATTCAATGGTGATTTAAAGATACAGGGCATTCTGGACGGTTCGCCCCAAAAAAAATTAAGGCATTAGTCCCGTTAGTTGCAATTGTTACCATTTCTGCAACAAGCGTGCTTCCTCCTCATCAGATAGCTCTTTAATGCCCTCTAAATCCGTCAAGTCCTCATTACCCAATACGAACGCTCCCTCCGCTCCTGCTTGCAACTCAGCCAAGGTTGCGCGACTTCGCAGACTCAGCGGACCAGGTGTGGCGTAATCCAGCGCATACTGTAATACGTCATCTCTGTCTTCTAGTTCCTTGGGGTCAAGGCCAAGAGCCACTCTCTGGTCATTAAATCGCTGCTGAACAGCCTCCGTCTGCATGAGCAGCCAGCGGAGGTTCCAACCGCCCGGACCAAGCTCCTTTATGCGAGCGGGCTTGCTTTTCAGGAGATAGTTCTCAATACCGCCTTCACGCCGAATTGTTTTGAGAACACGCAGGGTGAGGCGGATTTTTATACGAGCGCCGAGGGAAGGCATCAGGAAGGTCTTGACGTGGACGTTGGGTTTCCACAGCCGGCGGGACTTGTTGTTGTGTTTCTCAGCGATATTGTTACCGAAGCGGATACGGGCACTGCCGTAGAGCCCTCGATTGGACTGCTTGTATATTGGTCGCTCGCCATATGGGTATGGAGGGATTAGGTCGGAGGGAAGACGGTGTGGCTTGACTGTCTTTGTCTGTTGAGGTGTGGTGACAGAAAAGGATCTGGCGATCGAGGCTATTGATTGAGCGCATGGCGCATATAGCCTAGAGAACGAGGAAGAGCATCCTGTTGCGGTAGAGGAGGCCGATCTGGATATTGAGGTGACTATTTGCGGTAGAGGAGCCGCCAAATTCAACCTTAGTGGCATGATTCCTGTGCCAATCCTTGGGGTTGGTGCATAAATATCAGCTCTGTAACATATTCATTTGGCGAATGGACTGCAGATTCGCTTTCATCCGCAAATGTCGGGGTGTTACTTTGGCAATTCCAGAATCATTCGCTCTCAGGGGGAGAATTTCCTATGCTTTCTCTCTCACTTAACCGGATGTCGTTGATTTTCCGCCCCGATAAATCGAACAAGCGAGCTGGGAAACAAGACACAAAGCACGTGACTCCGTGCATACTTCGCGAGCCTCCTGTTGGAAGTCATTATGAACTACCAAACCTCCCAAGGAACTTAGGATGTAGTCATCCATTCGTGCTATCAGTAAAGAATTTACTTGGTATTTTAATACATGCGTGTCCAAGATATTTCTACAGAGAGTGGCATGGTTCCTTAGCTACCTGTGACTCAAGACCAACACAGTCACCGTTATCACTCTTACAGCGCCAAGGAAGGAACAGCAAATAACATGCGCGGTGGATCTTTGGCGAAAATTTTACGTCCCTTCCGCAGTTTCTGAGGCGATAGGAATTATTTATAAAAAGATTATGGCCTTTTCCTAGATAAGAATCTCTTAATAGTGACTTTGTCTCTTTTTTTTTTTTTTTTTTTTGAGTATTGCTATTCGGGCTGTAGTGGTCCGTGCACTTGAAATATAAAAGTATCTCTTACTTTAACCCTTAATATCTTTATTAATAAATTAGTAATATAATAATAAAATACATAGTAACATAATTTAAAGGCTAAGTTATATATAGTAATTTTATTTTTTTAGTTTAATTGAGATTTAAAAAAGTTATAAGCTTTTTAAAATTAGATTTTTAATAAAATAATATAGCTTATTTTTAATTTAAATAAATTTATATAATATCTTAAAATAGCTAAAAATTAAATTTATAATGAAATCTAAGATATATTATTTTTAAATAATATATAAGGCTTAAAAACCTTAATTATATAAAATAACTTATAAAATATTTAAAAATTAATTAAAATAGTATATTAAAATATCCTTTATTTAATTAAGCTTAATAATATTTTAATTTTAAATCCTTATATTTTTAGCTATTTATTTTATATTTTTAAATTAATATTAAAGCGAGAGGTAGTTTTGGATTTTTTTTAGGTGCACGGACCACTACAGCCGGAATAGTAATATCATATTACAGCCCGAATAGCAATACTCTTTTTTTTTATAAATAAATGTTTGACGGTCACTTGTGGAGCCAGCTGTCCTTGGGCAGCTAAAGTGTTGGTCAGGTATTTGGGTACCTTCTATACCTTGGTGACGGACAAGTAGCTGTTAATGATCACGAGGCTCATCTACCTACCTACCTAGGTACCTACCTAGGTAGGTATCGACTAACTAACTACCTTAGGTATATTTTCTGAGACACACCTGCAAACCCATTTTTACCATTACAAAATATAATATTTAGTATCAAAGACACATAAAATAGGGACCCAAAAGTAGGGTTTCTTGGCTCTAAATGTTACCTCTTAGAGACTTAAATAGACATCCTTGACACGTGATATTCATTGGACTTATCTTTCCGATACCTACCAGGTACCTGCCGGTAGGTGCCTCCGTGGATACCGCACCTGGCTATCTTAGGTACCTAGGTAATCATTGCAGCACACAGTAGGTTCACTTTATGGTCAATTGATTCAACCGGTGGCTAGTGGCCTTCTTCCATCAAGCAATAAATACCTAGCTTTATAGCCCTTCCCTCTAAAATTAAGTTGTGTCTTCCACTACACTCTCCTCGGCTTATTCAGAAGCAATCATGTTTCCTCCGGTAGAGCAAAAGGTTCTACAGGATAATCCAGATTTTGCCAGCCTCTACAGAGTTCTCACCACCACAATCCTAAACCCCGATGGAAGCACCAAGGACGACCCTGAAGCCAAAGAGCGCATTGCTGTGGAAAAGGTACGCTGCTTTAACCGCAAACTCACAGACACAACCGGCTAGATGAATCTCTTCCCCTCTATACATCCATCTCTGCCACCTACCTAATGTATTCCTGCATACGAACTTGTGATTCGTTTCATTCTAAGTTGTATGCCATGATAGAATCTTGCCAAGCACCGCCAAAAAGAAGCCAAGCATCGGCTCTTAAGGCACACCATTGCAACAGTAACGGCTCCCGAGATGAAGCCCACTGCTAGTGCCACTGCTACACTCCCAAGACCCGGCGACCGTCGTCAGAGGGGCCACGAGCAGAACGCTCAAGTCAGCCTTCCAGAGCCGCTGCTCGACCTTCTCCTCATACTTCCCCCTTTCCTTGATGCTGCCAATTCGCTGCCGCCCGATTCTGCCGCTTTGTTGCTTTCAAGCCCGCCGCTCTCCAATTTGGAGTTCTTGTTACCCCAACTGACAGAACTGATATCGGCTGATCTTCACGCAACCGCCCTCGGTCTCGCCCGCCTGACCCATCCCTCCACAAATCCTTCGTATCTCCACCGCCACATTAGCTCCTTGCCTCAAGACTTTGCCAATATCAAGTCCTCTCTTTCTGCTGCTGAACAATGCTTGATCTCAGCAAGGCTGCGTACTGTTGCTTCTCTCACCGATCTCCTCCGAACCTATTCAGATTGCCTCATGTGCCTTATCCGATCCCTCGAGGCAAAGCATGGTGTGATTGCCCGAAGTCTCGAACTTCGCGCCTCTGATATATCCCTGGAAGCGCAACACAGTGAGAAACAAGCAGAGCAGATGATGTGCAGACTCCGCAAGGAAATTTTCTCTCCACCGGTTGTGGTAGCGCTTGAGAGCTACATGGCTCACCTTAAAGATGCGAGATTCCGGACCGCCGAAATCGTCAAGGGGCTCGAAAGAGAGTTGACAGCGTATGGCTCCGGCATAGATGACGAAACTGGGGAAAGTAAGGAGAAAGTTATGAAGGAGATGGCAAGAGCGTACAAGGAGCTGGACAGGCAGATGGAAGACGCAAAACAGGACCTGGACCGATTGCAACTTTCCTAAGCCACTTCTAGAAGGGTTGGTTTTCAGGATCCCATATAGTACGTCTAGACGCCTAGCTCAGTCAAAGCCTCCGGTTGGACCTACTTTCCGGCGCAACAAGAAAAAATCGGTCATCAAATGGCATTTATTCATAATATTCTACATTACCATTGCACAAAATGGCTTTCGCCATCATATGGCAATAAATCCATCTAGTTTAGGTTGACTTTCACAGCTAGTGCTAGGGGAAAGGGTGCCTTTGGCCATGACGGGCGTTGTTCATTGCTGCACCGCCCTCCCATATTTTACCCTGGTATTCAGCCCTTGACCTTGAAGATTGCCTCAGCTAGGCGGGTAACATTGTCGCTAGTGATACCAGCGACAGAGATGCGACCATCCTTGGTGGCATAAACAGAATATTCCTTGGCCAATTTATCCATCTCCTGAGCAGTCAAGCCTGTGTAAGCGAACATGCCTATTTGACTGGTGATGTGAGACCAGTCGTGCTTCGAACCAAGCTTCTCCAGATTCTCTTTAAGGAGAGCACGCATTGTAATAATTCGGTCAGCCATGCCCTTGACCTCCGAGAGCCACTGTTCATAAAGTTTGGGGTTGCTGAGAATCTCGGAAGCAATACGAGCGCCGTGGATTGGAGGGTTGGAGTACAAGGGTCGGATAAGGATCTTGAGTTGTGATTCGACACGCTTCTTCTCCGCGGCATCGGCCGTAATGAGTGAGAAAGCGCCTACACGTTCACCATAAAGGCCCTGATTAAAAAATAAGTATCAGTACGCATCTGCGCTAGAGACTTTTGAGGATCTTTATATCGATGAGCAGGGTCAAGAATGCAAAATTAAACGCACCATGTTCTTGGCAAAGGATTGGCAGAGGGCAATGTCGTGGCCCTGTTCTACAAAGTACCGAACGGCGAAAGCATCCTTATCAGTGTCACCACTGGCAAAGCCCTGGTAGGCCATATCAAAGAAAGCAAAGTGGCTTTGCTCCTTGACGACCTTGGAGATCTCCTTCCATTGTTCAGGGGTAGGGTCAACGCCTGTAGGGTTGTGGGCGCAGGCATGGAATAGAAAAACACTGCCCATAGGAACAGTTTTCATGTCCTCGATCAATCCGTCAAAGTCGAGACCTATCGTATCCTTATTGTAATAACGGTAAGTGTCAACATTGAGACCAGCATCCGTGAAAACGGCCTTGTGGTTGGCCCAAGAAGGGTTGGGAATGAATATCTTTTTGTCGCCAGAATAGAAGCGCTGGAGGAAAGCAGCGCCGAGACGCAGAGCACCAGTGCCAGATATAGTTTGAGAAATAGCGATGCGATCCAGATCAGGGGAGTTGGCACCGTAGGCCAGCTTCGCAGCCAGGGCGGGGAATTCGGGAACTCCTGTTATGCCAGCATACTCCTTGTTCAATTTCTCATCGATAATCTTGCGCTCGGCCTCGCGAACTGACGGGAGGACAAAGGGCTTCCCAGCGTCATCACGGTATGCACCCACGCCTGGTGAATGGCATGCACACGTTAGCCCAAGCATTCGTCGAGGGAAGTGACAAAGATCGAAGAGATGAAATAGGAAAATCGTGTCTCGGCTAGAAGCATCGACATACCAAGGTTGATCTTCTTCTCGAAGGCATCGGCTTTAAAGGATTCGGTGATACCTATAAGACGGATATGTTAGTCGCACATTGTAGGATAGAAGCTCGTAGCGAACGTCTCTCTTGAAATGGGAAGCCAAAAATGAAGAATAAAGGGTTGTAAAGCAGACGTACCTAGAATTGCCTATGATCATATTGAAAAAAAAAAAGACCATCAGTAAGATAATGCGAAGAGCGGTTTGCGGAGGTATTCAATTGCCGCAAGTTTGGAAGAAGGCAATGGTGACTCAACTCACATCCTACACCAAATGTTAGCCACATGGAAAATGGTCAATTAGAGAAGGCTGCAGGAAGGAATAGCCATCGGCTTACCGGAGGCCCTTGGGGTACAGTGACCCAGGTAGACAGAGCTGCGCGGCTGGTAACTGCTTTGAATGTCGCAGATCTAAAGGCAGCTCGGCTGCGAGCAACTCGGAGAGTGGATAACATGGTCGAGCAAAAGGCTGGAGGTTAAAGGGCGGGGATCGGTTTGACAAAGAAGAAACCTTTACAGAGAAGAATGGCCCGGCAATTGAGCGTGCAGAGAAGAAGAGCTTCAGGATATGGCCAGTGTGCGATGTGGCAGCTGTAGTAAGAAGCAGGGTCAAAGACAGTCAGACGCACAAAAGAGGACTGTCGAGAACCAATCGTCTGCTAGCTGCTTTGGGTGTCTATTATCAACCTGAGCGCTGGGCACTAGGTCCTCTACTAATAGGTCGTCGTATGGTGGTGCATTCGGTCCTGAGGAACATACCGGGTACCGAGAGGGAAAAAAAACATGTGGGTCACGTTTGATCAGTGAAGTCGGCCGACGACGGCGGGTGAAGGGCCGGAATGAAACCACCTCAAAAGCCGCCCAATACGTTGCGGTGCCCGGTTGCCCGAGAGCATTATTAAGGCACGTACTACACATAACTATCGTCGGCGTTACAGACGGAGTGCGTGATTTCTGCTCGGCATCAACTTTAGGGCAGCCGTATTTGGTGGCATTTGAGGGAGAGATGCGGCTGCTATTTGCTTGGCCTCACCCAGTGCTGGCCATCAAAAGGACCATCTGCACTGGTGGATAGAGAAAGGGATATCTGCATGGACAAGAGCTCTGGTCAGGATTTCGAGACAGTGTAAATATCAAGACTACATGTTAATAAGCTCAGCAGGGGAAGAGAATCGAATTGGGACCGGTTTCACACGATCGCCGTCCCATTATTTGCCGATATCCCCGATGAACCCCCAAACGCCGAAGAGCCAACCCAACCTAACAGCAGCAAGCTTTGTATGTGAAATAAGTGCGCATTCGAATATCGATTACCCCACCTGAAATTCCAGGCTGGCGGTTCTGAAACATAAACCATTAGATTGCTGCGGCAGGTCCATAGCAAGTACTAAATACTAGCATGTGGGCGAGAATTTCGCCGGTTCGGAACAAACTGGCCTGGTCTCGTAGACGCACACGCGTAGGAAGGGCGATTGGTTGTTTGTTTTCTCCTCTCTCGGACTCTTTGTTAACTTCCACTTGCCTGATACGGCACTTGAGAAGAATCGCAACGGTTGAGGGGAGGCGATTCTGAAGGAAAAAGAGTCTCCGTGGCCACGAATGTTTATCGCAGGGGAGATATAAACAGAGGCGATACATATATACATATATATGTTCACTAGGTTCTTCTCGTGACAAGTTTCTCCCGCCTCTACTTTTCTTTCAACCCCCCCCCCCCCTATAAATCAGTACCCGCCTCTTTTTGCACCTCTTGACTGTATTTTCGCTTTCACTAGGCGATATGATGACTTTGGGGTTTAAATGTTTGTTTCTGTTTATTTTCAGCCTCCTTCTCAATTAATAGACGAGCGGTTGATGAGGATGATAGTTTTGGAAAGTATAGTCCAGTCAAGTCAAGACATTGATCGTTTTAGAAAGGCTATGGCACCAAGACGGCTCACGGCTCTCATTTTTATATCTTAATATAATAATCCTTGTAATATAGCAGTGGAAATATCCAGCTACTAACTGAGTGATACTTCTTAGGTCCTTTCACCCGTCTTGAAGGGATCAAAGCTGCAAATTTCCCTAGACGGACCCAAATAGGCCGTCAGCGGCGGCCAGCGCTCACATGAAATAAAGCTGAATTGCCATTACAGGCTAGTGCCGCCGGTCAACAGGTGACGCCCCACAGTTATCTAGTGAGGCATATAGCTCACTGACGAGCGTTCCTCTACTCCGTACTGTGACGGGGATCTCGAGAGGGCAGCCTTCCCCAGAGGAAACCAACATCTCTCGATAAGCATATGGGGTAGATTGATCGTTGAACAACTCTACGGTACATGCATATCTACATACATTGCCGCACGTGCGCCCCCGCATGAGCCTCAACCCCATGGGGTTCCCCCCCTTTTGCTTTGACCACAGAGCTTTGCGTCGACTGACCTACCACTCCCTAGAGATACGTAAGCTGCTGCTCCTGCTCGCCAATAGCGGGTGCCGGCCTGCTTGACATTTGACATAATTCTTTCAATTGTGGCCAATCAGCCTGTCCTTTCCCTGGGAAGCGATATGATGGGATATATGCAATATGCCACTTGTATAAGTTTAAAATAAAAACAAAAACAGGTTTTCGCTGTACGTAACATTCATTCATAGAGCTAGTCGAGGGCGAGGTTAAAAACCTGTCATCTGTGAATAAAGCAGAAGCACCCTCATCTAAGACAAACGTAACATCTACGCCATCATCTCTCCCCTCCTCCTCCTTTATGAAAGCGTATCGGAAGTTCTTTCGGAATTGGCCTAGTTAAGGCCACGCACAAACAGGCCTGCCGATTTCCTGCGAGGTGGTGCCCACAGGGGGGCCATCCAACCTCATTTACTCGACAGTGTGTTCTAACATGAAGACGGGCCAACAATTTTACAAAAGAGATGTCATGCTGCTCAGATACTATACCCCATTTAGATGCTAGAGAATCCGGGGTCTTTGCTTAAATTTTTCTTCCCGCCCCTCTTCTTTTTAACCCCAGACCATCAGAAGAGTTGCTATTGGATCATAGACCAAGAAATGGAGTAAAATGATCACGTTCGGCGAATCTTCGCCGCGTCGCATCGAAGTCTTAACCCCCCCCCTAACCGGGGACAATCCTCTGCCACCTGGCAATTCAATCCTCTCTAGTTCTTCACTTTCCTTACGTTCTTCTACCGAGTTCTGACGTATCTGATAACGCGGCATCCTCGTCTGTTAGTGCCAGTTTTTCATCGCCTTTCGTAGGGCACCGATATTCTCGAGCTGGCATGACTTCACGTCGTCGTCCTCGTTCCATCTGCTGTCTTCCATTGCGACCAATTGTCTAATATCCTGATTGCTAATCCATATTACAACATGGCCTCCTCTGCTGTCAGCAAAGAAACCTATACTCCTGATGAGCATGGCGTTGATATCAGCCCTTCCACACAACGCGCCGACATTGCGAATGTAGAGGCCGACGCGGATCCTGATGCTGAAGAGGAGCTATCCAAGTCCCAGAGGACAGTGATTGAAAACGCCAGAGCCGCTACCGCCAAAGAACAGCAGATGACTTTGTTGCAGGGATTAAGATTGTATCCCAAAGCAATTGCCTGGAGCATGATCATCTCAACTTGCATCGTTATGGAAGGTTATGATATCAGCTTGGTGAACAACTTTTGTAAGCAATGAACCCCCCACCCCCCCCTTATCCCTTTTCACTCACTACCCCTTGGCTGCAGAAGACTAACTCTATGCTCGTGACTGGCGCATCAAGATGCGTTCTCACAGTTCAATCAAAAGTATGGCGTTCGGCAGGCAGACGGCTCGTATCAAGTTTCTGCGCCGTGGCAAGCTGGCTTGAGCAATGTACGTCCCCAACGCACCCCCCAGCTCTTGTCTCTAGAGTTCCGACAAACTGATGTGCGTCCGGTCTAACAGGGCGCAACTGTCGGAGAAATCATTGGTCTGTTCATAAACGGTTTTGTGTCCGAGCGGTTTGGCTACAGGAAGACTGTCATGGCTTGCCTCGTCCTGGTAGCGGCTTTCACTGCCATCTTTTTCACAGCCCCCAATATCCAAACATTGCTCGTTGCCGAAATTCTTTGTGGGATTCCTTGGGGCATTTTCCAGACCATTACTGTCACGTATGCGTCTGAAGTCTGCCCCGTTGCCCTGCGCGGATATCTTACTACCTACGTCAATTTTTGCTGGGGGCTTGGCCAAGAAATCGGAATTGGTGTCATTTATGCTATGCTGAAGAGAGAAGACCAGTGGGCATATCGTATTCCTTATGGATTGCAGTGGATGTGGCCCCTTCCTCTGTTTATCGCTATTGCTTTTGCCCCCGAGTCTCCTTGGTGGCTTGTTCGCCGTGGCAGGCCCCAGGAAGCCAAGAAGTCCTTGCTTAGATTGACCAGCCTGAATCGTGACACTCATTTTGATGCTGATGAAACTGTCGCTATGATGGTCCATACCACGGCCCTCGAAGAGAAGATGACGGTTGGTGCCACATACTGGGACTGCTTTAAAGGCGTGGATCTGCGACGTACCGAGATTGTTTGCATGACTTGGGCTATTCAGAACCTAAGTGGCAATGCCTTCTCTAATTACTCTACGTACTTTTTGAAACAGGCTGGCTTGTCGGATCATGATTCTTACGCATTTGCACTCGGTCAGTACGCCATCAACATGGTTGGGGTTTTTGGAGCTTGGGGCTTGATGACATTGGGCGTTGGCCGTCGCTCTCTTTATGTGTACGGCCTGTGTGGCCTGTGCAGCATGCTCTTCGTTTTGGGATTTCTTGGGCTGGTACCAAAAGAACACAGGAGAGAAGGCTCACTCGCCACTGGAAGTATCATGGTGGTATGGGCTTTGTTTTACCAGTTAACTGTTGGTACAGTGTGTTACTCCCTTGTTGGAGAGCTCTCGTCACGCCGATTGCAAATCAAAACAGTTGTCCTGGCACGAAATTTATAGCAAGTCCCCGCCCATGACGCTGCTTCACGGCAACTCTTTCATAACAGAATGCTGACATTCAGTAGCAACATTGTGGGAATCATCACAAATGTCCTGACCCCGTACATGCTCAATCCGAGCGCATGGAACTGGAGCAATTATACAGGATTTTTCTGGGTATGACACCCGCATTCACCATCTGATACACTAGATTACATCTATATAAGCCAATAAATTCGCTAACCAGAATCAACAGGGCGGGATTTGTTTTCTATGCATAATCTACACATATTTTCGCCTACCTGAACCCCGAGGTCGGACCTTTGCTGAGCTTGATGTCTTGTTCGAGAGAAAGATCAGCGCGCGAAAGTTTTCTTCAACTGATGTAGATGTTTTCCATGAAACAATCGAGGAGGAAGTGATAAAACATTATGGCGGTATTGTGGGATCGCAAATGGACAAGGCCTAAACTGTGTTGTCTTCCACGAGGCAATATTTTTTTCGTTCCATCAGCTGAATACCTACGTAGGCATTTTGGGGTCTACTAAGTTTTCTTGGATATCCGCATAACATTATCAATAATGCATGTGGCTACAATTAAAAAGATATCCTATTGTTTTTTGGCGCCTTTAAGTTTTCCGGCATTTTTTATTTTGGTACGCGAAACTGGAAAAAGTGACTATTAAGGCAAACGTTGAAGCAAGGCGAAAGCTCCTCGCCACCTTCACTGTAATCCGAGTCATCCACAAGAAATAGGTGGTGACGAACTGGGCAGAATGTGTTGTGTCCAATAATCTATTCCGACTTGTCACTCTGATGGTAAAACCCCCATAATAGCACAAAACTCGAACGTCCTTCACTAGAAAAGGCGCGCATCCAACGACCGTAACGCCTACATTATTCACTCTTCACTCAGTGGGTAAAAAATCCCCGTGCGGAGGCGAGCTATTTCAAACGGCACTTCCGAAAGTGTTCTCGCCCGAGTATGTTATGTAAAGGAAACTAAGACCATCGAGGTCAGATATTTGTTATCAACCCTTTAATAGCGGCAAGAGGTCACATACCCGTCCTCGTCTTTATGCTCCTCGTAGATGCTACTCATCAGAGCAGCAGTAGGTGGCAAAACCTCATCAACAAAGATGAAGATGGCTTTCTCAGGAGAGAGCTTGATTCGCTTGCGGATGACATAGACAAACTGACCGACCGTCAAATCGGAAGGGACGAGATATTTTTTCTTGTCGATAGTGGCAATATCGCTCTTCTCAACCTTTTCGCATATGACCTGTTTGCCAGATTCGTTAGCTCCTGACATCCTATAAGTGGATACTGGAAAAAATTGGAAAAGGAAAAAAGAAAGAAAAGAAGAAAAAGAAGAAGAAAGCCGTTTCAGACAGGACTATGCGGCTGTGCTGTTGACGTTGGAGGTTCCAAATAGAACCTCAGAATAGAAAATGTAAGGGAGGATGTAGATAGTACCTACCGGAATTCGATCGGCATACTTTTGTCGGATACGCTCAGCCTCCGCCTTTCGCTTCTCAAAGGGGTGCTCGTCCTTGAACTTGCTGCGCATGTTGGCGGAAGTGGAGGACCTATTTCTCGACTAGAAAAGGGTTAAGACTGAGACTCTTGCAGAGAGAGACTTGATATGATGGCTGCAAAGGAGGCAGATAAGGAAGGCGATGGAGATGGAAGAGGATGGTGATGGAAGATGATGGTGATGGGAGAGATGGGGGAGCGAGGCTTGAGGGTAAGGACGGAGCTTATTGGTATTGGAAGTGGGCAATGGGCGGGAGGGGCCTTGGGGCATTGAGCTCGAGGGGAGCAAGTGACTTACTGACCTGATGACAGAGGCGGTGGCAGCTGGGGTAGACGACAGAGTGACTACGGAATACAGGTAGTGACGCTGATGACAGGCACATACCTAGGGCACGAGGGCCAGTGGCGCGGGGACGCGGCGCTAACCTAGACACGCAGAAAAAAGGCATTAAGAGCTCAAGGCTATGAATCACAGATACTCTGAGGAGGGGCCCACATGATCAGCCGTATCTAGTAGCCAAGCTGCCTTGAGCCACATTGCTGCCTAAGTTTGCGTCGAAACACAGGCAGACTAAGGAAGGTTCTACAAAACGCCAGATAGATCTGCCTTAACCTCCTTGTTTGAATCTTTGAAATCGGAAGTAATTCATCTTCTTTCTTTCTTTTTCTTTCTTTCGGACTTTTGCTATGGGTGATGTGCCGACAATCACAGTAAAGGCAAATACGCACTGTGCAATATCTGCTGAACAGTTGGCACTGGATGAGCACAAAACACCACAGGAGAATATGACGAAATAGAAACCCTTCCTATTATTTCAGATTTGGAAGCAAACTACCTAGGTAACTCATCGTAGGGCGGAGATGCCTACATTCACCAGTCGGCACATACAGATAGCGACCTCCATTCCCAAAATCAGTTACTATCTTAAGAACCTTATAGCAGCTTTGGCCGCGTCAGGCAGCGGAGGTACCAAATCCTAACGAGGACATATTCTATTATAATATATATATATATCTTAGATATTAGTAATAAAACAAGGCTAATTTCCGCTTTGCCATTATATTATAAAATATAATAATTATAATAAATTAAAGATATTATTTAAAGTATATATTTAGATTTATTAAATTATATTTAAATATATTATAATGATATAAAATAAATATATATAATATTAAATTATATATTAAGCCTAAACTCTTTATTATAATAGTATAATATATTATAATTATATAAAGATTTAATTTAAAT